>VZTL01007311.1:20015-66424 GCA_013400535.1 Scopus umbretta
TGCGGGGCGGGGGGGGGGAAGGGGGCACCTCTGCTCTGCCCCCCCGGCATGTGACCCCGCGCCTGCCCCCTCCCTGGCCCCCACGGGGGGAGAGAAGAGCCCCGTCCTTGGAAACCCCCATCTTCTCCACCCCCCGCTGTGGGGCTCCCGCCCCGTCGGGGAGTGTGGGGGCTCCCTCAGGCAGCCCCCAAGCGCGGGGAGGAGCGCAGGGCCTGGGCCGCTGCCCGCCGCCCCCGAGCTCCGGCCCCAGGGGCAGCGGGGGGCGGGAGGGCTTCGCCCGGGCGGGGCGAGGCGCTGGGCTGCGGAGGTAGCGTGGGGGCACAAGGGCGCTCCGAGGGCTTTGGGATGGGGGGTGGGGTGGGGTGGCGAGTGGTTTGTCGCCTGGAACGACGTCCCGGTTTTTGGGGAGGTGACCCCTGGGCTTGTCCTCCGCAGGCAGCGTGAGGTGGCGCGAGCCAGGAGGCGGATCAAGCGGGGATTCGCCTTGCTGTGCAGATGAACGGACGCGCGCCCCAGAGTGTGGAGAAGCGCCTGCAGGGGCGAGAGTCCGGAATGTGCGATAGACAGCGTGGTTTTTTCTTGTTTAGAGAAATCGGCGAGGTTTCTCCTCCTCGGGTGGAATTGCCGATGTGGCTTTAGCATGTTGGAAGTTACGAGGCACGGTTTGGTCACTTGGTGGCGGAAGATCGGGGGGGATGCCACAGTAACTGTCACTTTGACCGTATGCTTGGGAGAAAGTGGTGGGAGTGAATGTTTTGACAGCATCTCGAAACTCACTTCTGTGAATACAGGGGCCGAGAAGAGAAATTTTATGGTTTTCAATTCCGTGTCTTGCACTGGTTTTGCTTCGGTTCAGAAACTCGGCTCTGTTTTCGCATAACTTTCTGTACATCTCAAAAAGAGATGGAAATATATTTGAATGTCACAAGTGCTGTATTTAAATGCACAAAGGGAATCAGAAATATATGCACTGTACTGTTAAGCATACATTTTAATTAATGTTTTGAATGGAAGAAGGTCAGAGATGTGTCCGTAGAGCAAGCTAGTCACATTGACTTAACCTTTTCATCTTACTTCCAGCTAATTGCGTTTAATTTTAAGTGTGTTCCTACTGTTGTGGTTTAACCCCAGCCAGCAACTAAGCACCACACAGGCGCTTGCTCACCTCCCCCCCCCCATGGGGGAGAGAATCAGAAGAGTAAAAGTGAGAAAACTGGTGGATTGAGATAAAGGCAGTTCAATAGGTAAAGCAAAAGCTGCACAGAGAAGCAAAGCAAAACGAGGAATTAATTCACTGCTTCCCATAGCAGGCAGGTGTTCAGCCATCTCCAGGAAAACAGAGCTCCATCACACATGATGGTTACTTGGGAAGACAAACGCTGTAACTCCAAACATGTGTCGTCCCTCCCTTCCTCCTTCTTCCCCCAGCTTTATATGCTGAGTGTGACGTTGTATGGTATGGAATATCCCTTTGGTCAGTCGGGGGCCAGCTGTCCTGCTCGCTGGTGGAGTGGGGTGAGAAGCAGAAAAGGCCTTGAATCTGTGTAAGCACTGCTCAGCGATAAGTAAAACATGACTGTGCTCTCAAGACTGTTTTCATCACAAATCTAAAACAGCCCCTTACTAGCTACTACGAAGAAAATTAACTCTATCCATCATACCTACTCACATATGAAGCTAATGCTAATAAGAATTTGACATACCTGGTTTGGTTTTGTTTCATTTTAATTTATAATGGAGGAGGAGAAGACGACCCATTTGCCTTTGAGAGGAAATTGGGCAATTTTAACGTTTAGTCTTTTGAAGGCTGCTGCTGGGTGAGTCGGGCAACAGCAAGGTGTTAGTTCATGCTGTAGGAGCATATCATACTCCAAATACTTGTGCTGACCTGACACTTGCCTGACTTTTTGGTGAGCAGTCTGAGTTTGTTATTCTAGGAGAAAGCTGAAATAACTGGGAGGGGGGAGCAGGGTGGAGTCATAATTTTCCTCCAGATTATTGAGTCAAATTGGCTCAGTGAGAAGTCAGAGGTGTGCTAGAGGGGGGGCAAGATGCCATGCAGCAGGAAGTGGGACTGGGTGGACAGCAGGCTTTTAGGTATGCTGTTCACTTTTATCTTTCTGTACTCTAAGAAATGTCTGAAGAGCTCCTAACCAGAATTTCAATTTACAGTGTCCCTCTAGTTAACACTTGAATTTTGCACAGAAGTCTCGCTTTTGAGCAGGGAGGGGAACCTCTTTATTGATGAGCTTCATTTTATTTGGTAACAAAAAGCAGAGCTTGTTTTAAGGTTAGAGTCTCTGGTGTTGTTGAATACAATGCTCTTCCGTATGAGAAACTGTTGGAGCTTTTAAGAAAAGTTCTGCTTGTGAGGGACTGTTTCCTTGCCAAAATATTTTCATTTATCTTATTCCAGCGAAGGTTGGGGAGCCCATATCCTGTATCTTTAAATGCTGGCATAGTTCTAACTTGGGTGAGGAGTCCCATACAGAAATGCAACTGCTGCCTTCCTCATGAAGGGTCTGTGCAAAGCTCTTACTAGTGTATTGAATATAAGCACAGGCTTCTAAGAGAATATGTCGCTTGCCAATGAAAGTACCCAAGGCTTAGGAAATTCCACAGTTAAAGTTGCTTTTAAGCTCTGGTACAAAAATACAGTAAGTGATACTATGTAGGAACCTAGCCTTATTTGTTACCTTAAGGAGGCTGATCCTCTGTTAATAAGTAACTATTCGTTTTCTTTTCCACTGTTCAGCAGCTCTAAGCCTCACATACTACCTGGTATTTAAATCTTGTTCTGAAGATAGAGTGTTTTCATTTCTCACATGCTTTTCTGTACAGCACCTCACTAGTATGAACTGATTTAAAAACAACTTTCACATTGACCAAAACCATATTGTTGTTTTGAATATTGGGTCAAATGTTCTTCTCCTCCTCTTCCCCTTCCAGATAGCTGCAAACTGAGGAAAGAAAAAGTGCAGGTACTGTTGTGGTGAATATGCTTTTTACTTACTAGTCCACTGTATTATCTTGTAGGATTTGAGTGGGATTTTTTTCAGTCTATAGAGTTGAAAATGATTCAGTGTATGTAATTCAACATTCTTTGGTCAAGGTCTTGAATCTGAACGTCTCACTGTCTGGAAAATAGGAGCATTTTGTAGGAGGTTGAACACCTTCAGAAGGTTGAACACCTTCAGAAACACTGAAAAAGACTCAACAGAAAAGTACCCTGTGCTGCGTTTCATATAGTCTAATGCATCAGGGATTGTCCAGCTGATGGCTGTGCAAGTCTGCTTTTGTGATTTTGAAACAATTCTTTAGTGACTGTAGCTCCTGGTGGCAAGGAAGTTGATATCTGAAAAATACTTAAAGTGTTTTAGTTGTTTTTTGTGTAATTAAGCAGGTGTGAATGAAAGCAAGCCAGCACCATATAAGCTTCCTGCTCTTTGTGGATTGCATTTTGAGACACGCTGCTCTTAACAGATGTTCACTATTGACATAAATTCAGTATGGCCTGTTTGTTAGTTAAGTTTAACCTTTTTTTGGATGTAGAGAAACATTTTAAGACAGCTAAGAGGGAAATGGTTGCATGGCTTTCATCAAACTAGAAGTTGAGTAATGTCTCAGTTATTCTGAAGGTATGAAGACTGTAGGGTCTGTGGAGCAAGAACTTTGTTATCACACATGTAGTTTGGTAGTATCTTTTGGGATTCCTAGGGGATACTGATTTGCATATGAAACTGGATGAAAGCCTTAAGTTAAAAATAAACTTTAGATTCTGAAGGGGATACCCAAGTGACTTGAAGCAGATTTTTTTGCAACTTTTTCTTAAAAGAAAAACAACAAAAAAGCCCACAAACAAAAAAACAACAAAACTCTGGATGCTTGTTTTTGAATGTGATTGCCACATTTTGTTGTAAAGAAATACCAACCCATAAGGATGTTGTTATATAATCAAACCTGGTTGAAGAAAGTACAAGAAAGTGATTCACCACTGCAGCTTAAAAATGTTTGCTTCAGTGTAGCAGAGGAAAATAATTTTTGAATGTGTGGTGCTGAGTTACCATGATCTGAAAAGCTAAACTAATGGCTCTGTGTGCATTGAGCCTAATGAAACGGTTTTCCATGGCCTTGTTTTTTTGTGATTGAACTGCAGTATTCCTGGATCTGTTGTGTGTTCCCTGTTCCTCTTCAGTTCCTCTGCGTGCCCTCCCCTTCTCTCTGCAGCACTCCCGGTCTCACCTCTGCTTGTCCATCCAGCAAGGCAGTAGACAACGGAGGCTTTGACTGTGGTCAGTCCAGAATTAGGCGCATGCTTATCCATCTGCCTAGCCCCTGCCTTTCTGTAGCCCCTGCCTTTCTGTAGTCCCTAAAAAAGCTCCTGATCATTCAGGTGTTGGTGGCTGAAACAAACAGCTGTAGTGAGTGTTGTGACTTCCCAGCCACTTACTGTACAGGGGTGTCTCAGTGCCTTTGTCAGTGAAATTGCTGTATTTTGCTTGCAGTATGAGGAGTTCAGAAGTTCCTAGGGCAGGTGGGAAGACTAGAGCTAGCGGTGTGGTTTTGTGAACTTTGTTTCCTTAAACTTTATTTCAGACTTGGAGATAACTGTCTGTCCCTTTTGGTCACTAAGATAACTTTCCAGCTGTGAACTTAAAGCCTGAAAGTACCTAACAGTGTCCTCCAACTATAGGTTTGGAACAGAGGTGGCTTGATTTGCAGAGAAGGAAGCAGGCAAAGAGAAGTTGGCTCTAGCTATATATCCATTAGCTGGGCAAGAGCCGGGGAGAGGGAGGCAGAGTGTAGCTTCTCCCTAGATGTCCTGGAAGAGATGCTTTCCTTCTGGAACAGGGGACTGACAAGGGTTCCAGCTGCCAAGGTAATCCACTGCAGGTGTGTCTTCCTGCTGCAGAGAGCTCCTGGCATGCGAATATAAAGCACTGTCACAAAACCATCTGCTGTACAAGCAATTGTCATGTGTTGCTCTTCATACGAAGTGCCATTTTCTACTCTTGCTAAATTAGATTGGGTGCTGTCTCATTGCCCTTTGCATCCCTTATCCTGGGCTGGGCTCATCTGGGAGGAAGAGAGTCACTGCCAAACCCATAAGGAATTATTTTGATTAAAAAGGCCCCCAGCTCTTTGGATGAGAGATTTATTATCCCTCAAGTTAACACTAGATTAAGTCTTTTGTGATGGGGGGGGGGCAGTGCTCTATTGAACTATTTAGTTTTGCTAAAAGGACAGTTCTACTTAGGAATGCAGAGTGTTTTGAAGATGCAGTTGTGCAGAATACAGACTCTTGAGGATTCAGGGATGGGTCCCATATAGGCAGGAGTGCTGTGGCAAATCCCTTTCATCCTTGTGTTGAAAAATATGGAGTAATTTTTCAAGACCAGGACTTAAAGTTCTGCCAGGCTTAGCTGACATGTCTGCTGATGCAGGTTTTCTGATGCTCTTTCTCACTTCCCGGCATTGCACCTTGAAGATAGATGTGGTGAGGAGGAGCAGTGCTCTAGAAAATTGTGTGGAGAAATGCTGTTCCTGGGGGAATGTGAGCTGGTATTGGTAGTACAGACCTAAAAATTCTGAAAATTCTTTCCTTTTGAGCATAAGAATCTCAGCAAAGTTATTTTTCCTCCTCTAGTTACTAAGCCTTAGTTGAAGTGGTTAAGTGGGTCTGGGGGCAGAAGGTACGTACACGTGTTCTGCAGAGCCATCCTTTCTGGGAGGCTGCCTCACAGTACTGATTCTGTTCAGCCCAGCTCATCTTCAGAAGCCTGTTGAAGTTGTGCTAGTCTAGCCTGCTCCTCTACAGAAAGCAGGAATTACCATTTTGTGTAAACACTCTTGGAGTTCTCGTACTTGATCCCAGAATTTATTGTATTTTGCTTTGGATTTAAGCAGTACAATGCGTGTTGGTTATATATATATATATCTGTGTGTGTGTGTGTACATGGCTATAAAAATGAAGTATCTGAGCTCGTGTTAAAAAGCTAACATAAATGTCCTTTCAGAAGCTTGTATGCTGTTAACTGTGTGCATCTCAAGCCAGTGACCTTCTAGCTTATTAGTGCAGTCTTTAGGAAAATTATTTTCCTGCTACTCAACAGAGATGTTCAGCTTTTAAGATTTCGAGGAATGTTTTCTTCTGTTACTCACATAAGAGAAAAATAATCCATCTCCTTTTCTGCAATTCTGCCACCTGCTTTATGCTCTGGGAAATGATGCGTTAGGTTTTTACTGTGATCGCTGCTGTTCTGTACAGTTTCAGTCGTCAGCTGGTTAAATGCTGCCATGAATGCATCAGTTTTGATAGCTTAGATAATCATCAGTACAAATGCAAACCTTGTTGGAATTGCTGCTCGATGTATTGGCAAGTGTTTCTATATTGGTTATTTTATCCATATTTTGAAAGGTTTTTAAATAAGGTACTGTGTGTCACCCCCCCCTTTGTAGCTGCACCCTGTGCTTTGGGGAAGCAGTTTAGGATTACATAGAATTTGTGTAGTCAAAGGATTTCCCTTTCTGCCTGCATTTTTCTGAATAGGCGTTGCTTGTAGATTATGAATATTATGGAACATCCGTGGGCCTTTTTTTTTTTTTTTTTTTTTTTAAAATAGTGATATAGTTGAAACCGTTGTTCAGGCACAGACTGTGGATTTGTAACTAAACTGAGGTTAGGAGAGGTGGGGAGGGGGAGAAGTAGTAATGTTGATGTAAAAGGCAATGTAACAACTTGCATTAAAACGGGCTCTATAAAATTTTCAGTGCTGTTTTTTATAGAGAGTGGTGGGTTATTGTCTGTGAAGCCTGTTCATTAATGTGGTAAGACTGTGAAGTACTAGATTTTGCTAAGCTTCATGCTTTGCCTCCCATTATTTGATGCAAACAGCTTGAGCTGCGCTATTCGTATTCTGTTTGAGATTGTTGCTTTAGATATATACAATAACCTCTATATAACACTTATTATGTTATTCGCATTAAAAATTATACTTGAAAATGTGATAATGATTTGACATTTGGACCACGGAATAACATTGATTTTGAAAATGGCTTTTGTTTGAAGAATTCTTTGTCTAGTGTTTGGAAAAGAAAACAAACCCTGACCCTTGGGTGAGTAAGGAGTGTTTAACCTGTGCTGTTTCTTTTTGGGCATGCTATTTCTGCTGTTTCCCTGCGTGACCACTTAGTTTCCCTTGGTGAAGAGCTGTAGGAGGATAACATTTCTTTATGGTTGCTGAAGTCTTCAAAATAAACTTAAGGCAGATAGTTCATACCTGTTCAGCTACTGGTATCTCAGTTATTTCAGTCAGTTGGGTCTTGGAATTGATACAGAGGCACTTGATACTACTTATGGCATATGGATGCTTCCTGTTGGCATTTCTTCCAAAATCTCTATGTTTATAGTTGTCGCTTCTGTTTGTGCTAGATTCTTTTTTTCTCTGCAAATACTGGAACAAAAATAGTTTACCATGAGTTAGCAGTCTGTAAAGCTTAGACCAGCAAACAGCTGATGGGTGCTGAAGCTCAGTCATTAGACATCCCTTTGACTTTGGTAAGACTAGTTGCTCCCTGAAAATCAGGCATATGAGTATTTATCTTTGACACTGAGTGACAACTCATACTTCTAATTATTTTGTTGTGAGTTTGCAGTTAGACTGTGATTGGAGTTGACCTCCCTAGGTATAAAACAATTGAAATACATTTACAGTAACAACATGACGTATAATACCAAGTGCATGAGCCATTAGAAGTGCAAGGATTCTTAGCAGCTATTGGTAATCATTTTAGTAAGGTCAATCCTTTCAAAGAAAAAGGATCCCTGGAAGCAGAATGTGGGTAAATGGGAGCTGAATATGTACTTTTACTTTATGCTAACGTGAAGAAGATGTTTTAGCCTGTTCACTGGTCTCTGTGTACGACAGGTGTTCCATGTTTTGATGCAGGTAGTATTTATTTTCTTACAGTTATTTGAGTGCTGATCTTAAGAACCTCTGTTCTTCATATCTTAATGAAAGTACTAAGTTTTAAGTTTTTCCCTCATGAAGTTCTGTCCTATTAATAGAAATTCCATGCATCTTGTTTTTGAAGGGTAACACAATTAGGAAAGTTCTAGTTTTGCACCATTGTTACGATAGCATACATAGCTGTTGCATTAGTAAATGTTTTTGTGTAAGCTGAATGAAGTTTATGAACTTTATTGTGTCATTCTTGGCAATAGTAGAATTGAATAATAAGGGATTCACCCGTATGCCGTAAATAAAGTAGGCGTATTTTTTAAGAGTAGGTTAGAAACAGTTGGTTTGGTGTGGTTTTTTTTTTTTTTTTTTTTTTTTTTCTTTTTTTTTTGGTTGGTTGGTTTTGGTTTGTTGTTTTCCTCTCCAGGTGTTTAAAGCGTGCTAGCTATAGTTAAAAATTGTCTCTCAAGATACCTTTAAATCGAGTCTGAAAACTTTCTGGAAAGTTAAATTTAATGCAATATCCTAAATGTCCTTTGTTTAGAATCATGACTAGTCATCTGTAAGTAGTTGTGCTATACAAGAAATCGTACTTAAAAGAGCCCTTCTGGTCTTCAGTACTGTGAATCCATCTTTCTGTAAAATGACCTATAAATTAGGATCAGTGAGGTTCAAATTTGACACTATTTCTTTTTGAGGTAAGCTCTGGAGGTTTTTGTTTGTTTGTGTGGGTTTTGGGGTTTTTTTTGTTTGTTTGTGTGTGTTGGTTTTTTTTTTTTTTTAATAAATAGTTCTCCAGTGCTTTCTTTACGCCAAAGTTTGTCTTTTATCGGCAAGACTGTATTACACCAGTTTTGTTAATGCAGGTTTTTTTTTTAAAAAAAAAGGAAAATCAGAATTTTTTTTTCCTGTTCTGTGTGAGTATCTTTGGTTTTGTTAACACTTTTCATTGTTAAATAAAAGTTTTAAATACATGTATTACATTTTAACACTCCTACATTCTTTATGATGTGAAAACTCAATTCAGCTCCAGCAAAATTACAGGCAACTTAGCTTATTAATCATATTCCAAAGATTATGCATCATTTATGTACTGAAAAATGAAAATAAAATCAACGGTCAGATCATCTATATGCTTTATTAAACACTCCCCTCCCCACTTTATAACTTCCCTTCTTAATCCGCCCTCTAAACCTTCCTCCCAGATTTCTGAAGTTCTTCCCAAATTTGCTTTTAGCTCAAGGAAGAGGTTTTGTCATCCAAGACTGGAATAGTATCCATCAGAATGATAATCCTGCCAGTTACTGATCTTTGGATCATCAGCCGTGGTGAAATTTGGTGTTTTGTGCACAAGACCACGTGGATTCTCTTTTAACTTTTCTCCCCCATAGTAGTTCTTCCGATAGAACCATTTCTTTAAACAATACACTGGTTTTCTCAGTTCTTTACTTGAAGTGCTGTGGGATATAACCATTTTATACATCCTTCAGAAATATTATTAGTGGTGGAAAAGGTAACTTGAAAAGCTTGGTATGCTTCTGTAAATGATTGTAAGCAGGTAACTTTCCTGTCCCAGTTTCAAAAAAGGTGATGGTGTAAAAGCTTCCCAGAGTGATGCTATCAGTCATATTACACTAATATTGTTGATCTTGTCTGGTGTTTAAACAAACGTGGAAATAAATATTTTGTAAAATTATTCCAGATTTGCAAAAGGTTCATTATTTTTCATCCCTACATGCCATTTTCTCCTCCTATTCAGTGATCCATTTTTGGTTTTCCTAGACTTAGATTGGGCAATCCTAAGACTTCAAATGTTGCTTAACTGTCAAGGGGAAATCTCGGGTCTCTTAATTGCTGTTTTTTTGAGTAGAAGTAGTAGTTGTTTCAGTGCCCAGCTGCAGCTTCAGATACTGATGTAGGGGGCATAGGAACACTGAACTGTTTCAGCAGTTTTGTCACAGTTCTCTTTATACGTGCTATTTTTGCACTTTTAGTTTTATATTGAGGTGAAACTGAAGTGGCATATTAATTAGACTTGGCAAGGCAAGCAACTGGTATAGCTGCTTGGCTGTAAATGTTGTTTGTGAAGAGAAACCCCACAGGAATGAGGCAGGTGAAAGATCCTCAATGTCTTTAGTGGAAAGATGAATTAGGAAAGCAATGGAGACAGAAGGTGAATTACAGTGGTGCAATTTTGCTTGGTTACTTCTCAGAGTTAGGAGATTTTGACTCTGAAAGGATAGTTTACTGCAGTGATCTAGCATGTATGTGGAGTATGTTGTGCACTTACATTTGCCAGCAAGTCCACAAAGGTTTTCGTAGTTGGCAGCTGTTGCGTCTTTAGCAGGACTGTAGCCAGTTAAATCCGTATCTGGACATTTAAACTTTACTCCAAAACGCTTGAGATGTGGGGAAAAACATCTTAACTTGTTCAGTGTGGTGGCAAGAAGCCACTGGTGCTTAATTTTTCTTTTACAGGTCTGTGAGTTTTGTGAAACCAGGAAGCCCTGAACCACAGTATCTGCTAATTTCTATTTTCATGCCGTTGTATACAGGTGTCAAAATATGTCTCAGTATCACAAGGGTGGAAAGAGAGGTGCATTAAATCTAATGCTTTTGAACATTTACATATGAAGTCCGGTGGTGATCAGTTTTTATCTTCTTCTCAAGTATATTTGAAAATGTCAAATAAAGCACTTTCGATGCTTTGTGTCTTCATTTTTAGAGAGTTGTTTTCAAGGCCTCTGGTTCTGCAACAACGGCATCCTTTTCTTGCTGTGAAGAAGTTACAGCAGTTGATGGGCAAGTTTAAAGTTCACAGATAGTTTTTATTGGAGCTTGACACATGCTCTTGCTATAGTTTTATGGTAATTTTGGCACTTAAAACCCAGTGACTCAAGTGTGTAAATTTACTGTCATCTTCCTAGTTAATAATCTTATTATTCGGTAGTACATAATGTTTGTTTTGTTGATTGCATTCACAGAGGGTCACAAGTGTGAAAACATCTTCCTTTTAAGGGAACATCTACAGGGCAAAATTAGGAATGAATTACCTTTTAGAACAGATTGCGTATTATATTTCATGACGCTAGAATGAAGCCATGTTGTTCACAATGGGAAAATGCCGAACAGTCCCCATCGTAGTTTTGAAATTAGTATTGAAAATGAGTGTTACCTACACAGGCAGAAGGAAATACTGGTGTAGAGGTGTGGAGCGTTACTTAATGTTTCATCACTTGGATGACAAACTTTAAAGAGGGTTAGAAACTGATATTTAAAGTCACTGTTCTTGGCTCAGCTGCAGGGTGCAAATAATTCCAGCTGTTTTTTCAGGTTTTCTTTTTGAAAGCATCTGGGTGCCCCACTGTTCTTTGTTCTGGTACCCAAACCTTCAGCGTTCTTCCTGCCAGCTTCCGTTGATTCCACGGTAGCCAAATGTGATTTTTACCACTGACTGCTGCTGTCTCACCCTCCTCTCCCTGTCCCTACCTTGCGTCCCCTCCATTGCGCAGACTCCAGTGATGGTTCGACCCCTGTTGACCCGTACCCGTACTCAGTAACGGGCAGATAGGGTGGTAACCTGGGTGTAAAACAGCCGTACAGCTCAACAAGGGGACGATAAGCATGGGCAGTGGGCAGGGCGGGAATTCGCAGCCGTTTATAAAAGGCAGGATGGTACTGCAGCGGCTGGTGTTTAGATCAGTGTATGCCACCATGGATCTGCAGCGTAGGCTGTGCAGTCTCATTTATGAACTGATGATGGAAGAGAGAAAAAGATGACTGTAGCGGGCACCTGAATTAGTGGCACGACTGGAGGATTTTTTGCTTCTTTGTTGACATCGTAAGACTTGTGAAATTTCATTTAGTCCTGGTGCGGTGAGGAGTTTGAAGACCTTACAAGAGATGTGAAGCCTATACTGACCGTGCCTGCTGCTGCTTCTCATAGAGTTTTGCATGACCACCTGTGTGTTATTTTTCATTTCCTTCATCAGCTGTGTTTCTGCTGTGTAGCTCTTAGAGCACTGAAGCACAGCAGTGTTTATTTTTATGAAAGTGTTGGTGCAGATTGCTAAGTAAATGATATGTCTTGGGAAGCAGGCAAGCTGCATGTGCCAGACAAAAGACAAGATAGAATGTGAGCTGTCGCTATGATCCAGCATGGGCAGTGGATCAGGAGGGCTTCTGCATTATGTATCATTGAACACAGAGCCCTCTTAGAGACCTCATGTAAATCACTTTTCCCCATGCCTAGCCTGTCTTTGTAGGCCGCCTTTGCCTGCATACTGTTGAAGCAAGTCATAGCTGTCTCTGAGGACTTACTCCCATCATTTCCCTGACATCAGCAAGCAAAAGCTCTGCAACGCAGACTTAGACAGCTGATCTTTCTTTTCTGTTCTTTTGAAATAGTCAGTTTGGTTAGCACCTGATAGCAGAGGAAGCAAATGTCTTCCCTGCTCTGATGATTTAATATTTGAGATAATTTGATTTAAAATGTTACTGTGTTTTGGATGTTACATTTAGCAAGGCTAATTGTTACTCTTTTGTGTAAAATCCGGTGGCTGAAAGCTAAGACAGCATTTCCAGAGATGGTGATTGAAAAGCTGGGTGTACAAATGAAAATAATAAAGGGCTAATTATCACTAGCCCAGCATGTGGCTAGCATTGTAAATGAAAACAGTAAAATGTTGTAGTGGCATCTTCAATTTTGTACTTGTGCTGTAAGAGCAAGGATCGGCCTCTGTCTCCTCCCCTCCCCGTTACTGAGCTCCCAACGCTCTGAAAGGCAAAATGCTTATTGTGCTTTAACTTTTGTCCTGTTCCTATCTCTGTTAAACCTGAACCGGCATTTTCATTGCCCTCCTAAGGGTGCCCCCCAGCAAGTAAATCAAGCCACGCTGAGGCAACGTGGTCCCACCGGCCCTCCTTTCCTTGCCCTACCGCTGGCAGTTGCAGGGTGAGCTGCCTCAGAGAGGTGAGCGGGCTGCAGCCTAACGCTGTGCTGTGGGAATGGCTAGGGGCACGGGTTCCTCTTCAGCCAGCTCGGTTCCCAAAGCCGGCGCGCCACTCTTGTGTGACTCGTCTTCTCAGGGGAGGGGTGGTTTCTACATTTCTGGTTGGGATTCAAGGTTGTTTAAAATGCGAACACAGGCTGGCAGTGCTGGGGAAAGAAGCAGTTGCTGGTGTTTCCCTATGCTCACGCTGTCCTATCCCGCTGTCAGGGAAGGCACTGCTGCATGTGCACGCTAAAATAAATTGGGGGATTGCTCTAGGTTAAAACTCACAGCTGTTTTTATCTCAAGTCCCTGGTCTGGTTTACCATGTGGCTGCAGAAGTGTTTACCTCCAGTACCGGGAAGGGTGTGAGAACAAGTGGCCAAAAGCGAGAGGCAGACAAGGATTGCTTTTGTCTCTGGCTGCACTAATTTAAAGTGCCTTCAAGTGTTTATTGAGCTGTGGCCTCACTTGTGGAAGTGTGGGGTATTTTATGTTGTGAAACATCTGTAATGGGATGAAATGCCCAAACCAGTACGTTACTGAGGCACATAAATGGCATAAAGATGAAGGTGGACTGTGTTCTTGTTGCCTTGTTAAGAAAATGAATTCTGACAGGGAAGCAGATTCCTTCCTGAAGAGCATAGTTCTGTGGGTTTTGGTGGAAACAGCGGGGAGTTTGGAGGACACAAATAAGGGCGTTTGAAAATACCTGAAAAAGCTATTTAGAATCTGATGTGCCTGCGGTCTGAATTCGTCATTGTTTCTTACTCGTGGAACTGTTTTGTTGGTTGTGTAAACTTCCTTGCTCACACCGAGAAAAGCAAAAAGATGCAGTGTCTTCTGGTGGCACATGGATAGAGAGCAGGGAAATGCAGAGCACAGGAGCTAAGAGAACAGAAGAGAACTTATAGTAAGGCATTGAATCAGAAAGAGTTGTATATTTGGAGTTAAAATGAATGCTTTAAATTAGCTTTTTGCTTACATAACTGATAGATTTGATTCTACCTTTGCTTATTTAAGAAAGATTTAATTACATCCTGTATGTAGTCGCAAACTTACAGAAAATCATAGCTTATATATGTAAAAGCTTCTCGGGAAACCCACTAGTTAAATTGAGTCTGTTCAAAAGGTAGTGCCACGTGTTAAAATTGAGATCAGTGTTTTGATATGCGTCAGTTATGCCTTATAGACTGTAATCTTAAACTGCCTGATGTCTTTATTATTCTCTCTTCTCCATGTAAGGAACGGGAAAGCATTCTCAAGTCTTAAAGATTAATTTTTAACATGTTTTGGTAGTGAGAACAAGATTAGCAGTCACTAACAGCAGCCAATCTCAGGGGAAGAAAGTTCTGATTAATTGACTTCAACAACTATAAAGAATAATTAATCTTTTTTTGTGGGTATTAAGAGTACTTAGCACCCACTCCTGCATGTGCAGTATCCTCTCATTTTATTAAATTTCACATTTTCTTCTTATCCAATGCATTTTGGTATGTTTGTGTTGGTTCAAGTTCTGTATTTTGTTGATGTAAAGAACTCGGGTATGAGAAATCGTTTTAAATTGTCTGCATGATTGCATCAGACATCAACGTGCCATAGCCCGGGGCTCATATGTAATCTGTCAGGATAATTCATCCAGACCGCACTCGAAGGCGCCTGCAGAAGAGATGAATGGTCCTCCTGACGACAGCAATCTGCTTTCCTCTACCAGCTTCCTAAGAGGCACCTGTGTTTCTAACACACGTTTTGCTGAAGAGCTGAGCGTATTTGTGTTTGCCGTGAACATGGTCCTCAGGACACATGAAGTTCAATGCGCATCTGCCGACCTTCCAGCAACTGTCAGGTGGAATGTGTATGTGCAAGTGATCTGGTGTTTCTGCAAAGAGCTTGACCTAGTCTGCAAGCACAGTAGGTCTGCTGTGTGACTGAGAGGGCTGAAAGAAAGCAAGAGAAGAGAGACTCATTCAGCTGTGTACTGACCGCAGAAGTTGTCAGCCCATTCAGGAATAACTGATTTAGGAATTGACATCTGTCTTGTGTTCTCAGATATTCTACTCTCATGCACACAGTTTAACAGAAGTGAAAGATTCTGTGTCACTTAATGACTTCCAAATGAATGAAGTAGCTATTGCTCCTATTTATGTGGCCGTACTGCAAAGAATTGTACTTTCTCTTGGCGAAATTGCTGAGTATTGCAGATTGCTCCCCTTATGTGGGATGTACATGTGTGTCTCTGGAGTCGGTTGGTGGTATTTATACAACTTGGCAGAAATGATGAAGCACCACTTACTCAAGCACTACCCTTTTATAGTACCAATAAAATAAAATGAGGTTTCATTGTTCTGCATGTTTCACTGGAAGCACACTTCCTGAATTTTTAGAAATTTCCAAATAGCTCCTGACTGATGCTGCTGCCCGTGGCAGACTGTATATTGCATGCCAGACATGCAATGGTAATCTTTAAATTCTTCAGGCATGAAGTGTCTGGCACTTTTGCTATCACTAATCTAAGTGAAACACACAACAAAATGAGATCTAAAATGTCCAGTCAGAATGAGCTACTTTTAAAAATGGGCTTCACTGTAAGACAATGCTGTAGTTGCAGTTCAGCACAACATTTTTTCTTTTCCATTCCTTTCTAGTATGATTTGACAGCAAGTTATTTAATATGGATGGATTAGACGAGTATTTTTCCTTGCATGTTTTCAAGAAAGCCTATGACAAAAGGGAGATTTGAGATTTGCAGTTCCATTAAATCGTATGAGACAGATTAGAAAATTTTTCGATCTAGCCACTGGCAGCAAGGCTGATTCTTCCAAGCTGCAAGGGGAAATTTGACATTTCTTAGTGCTGTGTCTTTAAAAGAAAAGTCTCAATGTCTTTTTAAAACCTACAATGTTTTATTTGCATTTTATCACCTGTAAGAGTGTTTTTTGAGTTCTTTTGCTTTTCTCACCAGAAAGGTGTGCCCCGTTCAGCATACAGACGCAGTGCTGGTGGTGTTTCATGCTTGGGGCAGCTGAACAGCAAACTAGTGAAGAGGATGGTTTAAATGAATGTTAGGCATGATCTTTTCTACTTTTATTTGGAGAAGTTTACCGTTTAAGTACAGTTTGGGTCAACGAAATGACCCAAGCTCTTTTTTGTGTCTGACTGCCAGCAGCATAGGCTTAAGATGCAGAAGTGTGGGGCAGAATCAAAGATACTTAATCATGTGCATTATTGGTATTCCTGGGTGCAAGAAATAGCATTTGTGTGGTTACTGCATCGCAGTAACAGGCCCACGGAGATGAGAAATAATTAACTACCAAGTATTCTCGATCGTGCGAGCATTGTTCTTTTCCTTAAAATGCCCTCAGAGCAATGTATCTGCCTGTACAGGTGCAAGCTACTATGATTTCATGTACAGGCCACTGTGTTAGCGTAGCTGCATAAAGTTTTCAATCTGTAAATGAGCAAAGAGTCGCTGACCCCGTCACAGGATAGGAAAAACACAGACCTGGTTAACTGGCTCATTGTTTTTATTTAGGACGTAACCTAAAACTGCTGTTTATGTTGAAAATTAATTTTATGTGTCTGCAATATAAAGAATGTTGAAATACTAGCCACAGATATCACCATGAATAAAGACCTAGTGTATATATATTGTTTTTATTGTTGTCGCTATAGTAAGTTCCATGTATTTTGTAACGTGTGTGAGTACTTGTTTGTGAAGAGCCAGGTTACTAGCAAAGGAATCTCTGTTTTTCTTGACTGTTAGGCATTCTGTGACTAATAAGGAATCTGACGTTTAAGTGTTTACTAACTACTAAGCCAAGGCCATAGAGGTTTGGAATGATAAATCTTTCACTTACTCTTAGGTTTGTAACACGCCTTTGGAAAGAAACCAGGATTAAAATGATACACAAAACATACGGCTTCAGTTACCTCTTTGTAACATTGGACAATTGTGTCTCATGTATTAGAACAACAGTAATTGAGGAAAGTAATTTATCAGCTTTCACCCAAATGGAAATAATATTTGTCATGGGATGGAACAAAGTGTTTTAAAGTGAATTGCTAAAATTGGATGAAGAAAAACAGGGCTAAACAACAGCTTTACAAACAGAACTTTTGATTTTCCTGAAACAACTATTCCAGTTACCTTTTCCAAAGAAGATGCATCATTTAGATTCAAGACTGATAGCGAGAAAAAAAGCTGCAGTTTGCATCTGTCTGTGATTCTGTATATACCATCAGCACTTTAGCTTTTAGAACATGCAGCTATCTTTCAATGTGCTCAGATTATAAAGCGAATAGGGTTTGTTACTAGAAATAAGGTGCTTTTGCAAACAGATTAGCCAGACCTAGTTAAGTAGCACAGTTTTTTTCACCCATGACTTCAGTGCCTTGGACTTACTTTTCCATTCAGTCTTGCGTGGACTACATTTAAGAATTTTGAAATTTAGTTTAAATTCTTAAATATGTGTACAATTTTTGTCCCTAAAACTTAGCTTACCTTTCCGTGTTTAGTGGAGGAACTACACATATTAGCGTGTAATATGAAACACTTTCAGACTGACATTTTTAGCTGTCAAAACAAACCTCTGTCAATCCAAATAAAGTTGGTCATTGTGAACTTCTAGAGTGTGAAATCTTGACGTAATGTTAAATCTGTCGTAATCACTTGGTAGGAACTGTGTATGCAGGCATAGATTTTGAAGGGTAAAATGGACCTACAGATAATAAATGTATTTGGAGTGGTATTGAGACATTTTTAGCAGCTCATCTAATCTGATTTTTGTCTTTGCTCTGTTTTGCTTACATTACTTTGTTCAAGATCCTGAAAGGTCCCAATTGCTATTAGGATAACATGTACAGATCTCTTTCAAAAGATCTCTGGACCTTCTAGTGTCAAATCTTGAAAATGGTAATGCTGTCCCTGGCCTACTCATTTCACGGGACTCAATTCAGTAAATAGGCTTTTTAGCCGCCAGTGCTAACAGAAATAAATCAGAGATGTTATGGGGCTTGTTTTGTGGGGCTTATGTTGTTGCAGGTATTAATTTTGCTGGATGTATCCTTGGGCTCAGGGATACTTTGTTACATCTTGATACAGTCATTTATAAAGAGCCAGTGATGGGGGATGTTACTTAAGGAACATTATTATTTCCAAAGCAAAGCACAAATTCTTACGCTTCTTGTACTACGTACTGGGAAAAATTCATGTCTAGCTGTTGAGTTAATAAATTTATCAGTTTGCTCTTTATACTTTGATTTTGCAAATACACAATTTGTGCTATTTTTTCTACTTGTTAAACAAGTCTTCTTTAGTATTGTTACTGCTGTTTAAAATGAATACTCAAGCATTAAGTAGAGGGCTCCAGGTTGGAGTTACAATCTAATTTCTTGTACGAATCCAGAAAAATTGAGCCTGTTCTCTGAAGAATTAATTACAGCATTAAAATTGGAGTAGAAAACAATGCACTAGCAGTTTGATGGTCAGACCTGGCAGTTATTTTCACTAGAGTATTTGCTGTCCATTGTCTTTTCACTTCTGTTCTTTTTCATTGTGTTGTGAATACAGTAACAGCAGTAAAGCTGATGTGCGCTTGTTTTAGTGGTGGGTTTCTCTCTTTTCAGAACCTGTTTTCTTCTGTACATAGGTGTTGAGGGAACATGAAATAGTAGGGACACTTTCTGTGCTGTCTGTGCAATTTTTAAAGTCATTATGGATGAATTTTTGTCTTGTTGAGGAAGTTGTAGCAGCTCTCTGGTCGCCTATGATGAGAAGCCAAACACTAGGCAACATTAGTTGAATGGTCTTTTCTCACAATTGCTGTTTCACCTGCATGGGACTTACCCTGGAGTTTTCTTGCAGTGTGATTAGTATGGCTAAAAACCCAACAAATCTTATACCACTTCTAAAACCCAGGACGACTAAATCACCAGTGAAGCTTTGAAGATGAACACGCGTAGCTGATTTATTTTTGTTCTTTTATAGGTGACGGATGTGGACACACTGTTCTGGGCCCTGAAAGTGGAACTCTTGCTTCAATAAACTACCCGCAGACCTCTCCCAATAGCACAGTTTGTGAGTGGGAAATTCGTGTAAAGCCTGGGCAGCGGGTTCAGCTCAAGTTTGGTGATTTTGATATTGATGACTCGGATTCTTGTCACTCCAGTTACTTAAGAGTTCACAATGGGATTGGCCCCACCAGGACAGAGATAGGTAAGAGATTTTATTATTGGTATTCGAAAGCTATTTGGATATATTGTTGGTACTTTTGTTACGTTTTAAAGTTCTCCTTGCTTACCTGCACTGAGCATTATAGTAACTACTAGGTGCATGGTATTAGTTATGTTCTTTATTATAGCCCAAGAAAACTCTTACAGTTCAGTTGGCTATTGGGCAGAGTAAGACCTTGCCTGAATATATGATACACTGCTTTGTACATGCGGATTTTGAGTCTTATGAGAAGCGATGAAAAGAAGGAAGTGTTTGTTATTTATAGGAATCTTAACTAAAGTAAAGAAAGGAATTTTAGTAATTCTGTTACCAGAGTTGTGTTTTTCCTGAGCTTCATATCAAGGAAACCCTACAAAACTTGGAGGAGTGCTGTGTGTACCTCACCACAGTAGAAAAACAGCCCTCAGGGACCAGTTCTAGTAAATTTACTACTGATAGTACTGCTACAAAGCACAGCTAAGGAAAGATTCTCCTGTATGCTATACATGTCTTAGGTATAGGGAGGGAGTACAGGTGCAACTGTAACTATATAAAAATAAAAGTGGTGAAGAAAACAGTAGTCCGATTGTCCCTTTCTCTGGCAGCGTGCTCATTTCAAGTACGCTTAGCATTATTGCTCAGCAGATGAACTCTCTCTTTGGAATTCCAGAGTTAAGAATACTTAAGTAATTATTCTTAAGTAACTGCATCATGTTTGCTGTTGTTAAAGCGTATGTAAATGTCTTCTTGACACAATTCCTATATCCTGAAAATGTACTGAAAAAATGATGAGTAATAATGATAACAGAACATCCTACATTTTGTTTGTGCAT
Source organism: Scopus umbretta (assembly GCA_013400535.1). NCBI lineage: Eukaryota > Metazoa > Chordata > Aves > Pelecaniformes > Scopidae > Scopus > Scopus umbretta. Next base: position 40,012 of record VZTL01007311.1, read on the forward strand.
ACAGCAGCTAGATGCTAAATTCAACACGGATCCTATAATAATCCTCAACTCTTCAGATTCTTAAAAGAAACTCCACTGTAATGGTTTTTTTTCTGAGACATTTTCCTGTAATTTGCAAAGTTCTTGTAAGGAATGGAGTGGGAATTGGAAAACTATGAGGATTTTCATTTAAAAAAAAAAGTGTTAAAAAAACCACAATAAAGTAAAAAAAAAAAAAAAAAAGGTAGTATTGTATATCTTACCTGAAATACCTTTCTTTTTATATGGAATAGCTGTGATTTGAGCTGTTCATTTTGGTGGTATTAAAGGATGTCAGGCTTCAAAAGTTGTGTAGTTCAAATGTTCCCCATCTTCTGATAATGTCCATAGTTTAATTTTTGTCCTCTTTAATAGGACAAATTGGATTTCATGACTGTAAGGCAGGGTTTTTTTTTTTCAAATAGCGGTGTGACATTATCATCTATGTCAATTATATGTAGGGTTTTAAGACCCGTGTTTGCATAAAACCCCAAATGAATTGTGATTCTTCCTTCACTAGAATTAGTTGTTATGGTACAGATTAATTTTATTTTCTTTCCTAAAGCTTTATTTGGGGGGGGAGTGGGGAGAGATTTACTTCACCAAGATTCTTTTTGTGCAACGCAAATGCCAATCCCACTAAACTGAGTCTTTTTATAAAGAGGCTAGTGGAACGTTAGCTTTGTTAACCCTCTTTTCCAACTGTTACCTAGGTAAGTGTGTGTGAAAATAAGTATGTGCCTGGAGCCATTGAGCCAGACTTCGTCTAAAATAGGAAATGCTGAAGTCCTAAAATGGCAAGGAACGTCCAGTTCTGATAAGTCTATTATTCACTTTTACAAGTGACTTAATGGGTTCGAGTAAATTTTCTGCTTCATTTGTTTCTCTTGACTTTCAGCTGTTCCCAGCTGGCGTAGTAGCACAGTATGTTGAGCAAATGGGTGTGTTGTTCTGCTCTTAGTAAATTAAATCACAGGACAAACAGTGTTATTAACAGTGGCAGAAACAGATGATGCAGATTCTTGAATGTTCGTGTTTGAAGCAACAAACACTGGAGAGATTAAACAGTGACCTGGATTTGTTTGGAAGAAATCTGGATTTATCCTAAGTTTTTCCATTCAAGACTACTGACGTGGCCTAACATTAAAATACTTGTATTACATAAAATCTGAAATTCAGTGATACCTACTTTAGCCCAAAATGACTTAAAAATTGGCTTATTAAATTAAAAAAGTGGGTGGGTTCACTGATAAACAGAGAGGGTTTCTAATGAAGCTTGTAAAGTCTAGTTCTCATTCCAAGCCTTTTGAGTATTTACCAACAAATCAAAAGAAGATTTAAATCCTTGGTGTTAAGTTTGTCTCTAGTTTAAATAAGATCTAGAGGGGTTCTGTACTAGATTTCATCACAGTCCAATCACTGCCTCTACAGTCAGATGTACTTATTTAATACATACAATGTAAGCCCAGATCTATAGAAGCAGAGAATGTAAGGGACCGCAGGAATTCCCTCTCCTGCTGTAATGTTGCTGTGCAAAGCACTGGGGGTCCTTCAATGCATAGGTGCAAACAAAACAGTAATATTACAACTTCTGCGCCTACCATTGACAAAGGCGTCATGGCTGTCACGTTTTGTCCATTTCTAGTGCCTACTTTTTAAAAAGATTGCTAAAAATCTGGTGAGAGGCCAGGGAAAAGTTGGACGAATGATTTGTAGTCTCCAAAGTATGTCTTGCCATGAATCATAAGGTGGATCGGTCTACAGTCTGTCAAAGGCTGTATCTCCGTGGTGCAAGCAGCACTGGATAGTATCCAAGGCAGATTTAAATGTCTGGCCCTGTGTATTTGCCCGAAGAAGAGGACAAATGGTGTCTTGAGGACAGTCTGACCTACCCTGAGAGGAGTCTCCTGCTGGTCGATCATGTAGCAGAACTTAAAAAAAGGAAAAAGAGAAGTGGTAGTTGGAAAAATGATGCAGTCCGTCATAATGAATGCAGTTAATCATTGAAACGTGACTTAGAGCAAAATATCGGGTCAGTGTGGAGCCTTGGTAAAAGGGAACTTACTTCTTTGTAACTCTTGCTGATAACCAGTTTAAGCAGTGAACTGATGTAAGGTTATATTTACATAGTACTATCAATTCCATTGAAGTATTGCAAAATCTATTTTTTAATTAGCAAATACCCTTGTTAAAAAATATCTGAATAAGCAACGTTTAGAAAGTTCTGAATAACGATAGGAGTTTGTATTTCTATTTTTTTTTCTACTAGCATTTGAGAGTGCAGTTCACTTTTTAAACGAATTTGACATACACATTATATTTGTCTTATATTTCTATTGGTTAAGAACTATTCCTGTTATTCCACTCCCTCTACTTTAGTATTGTAATTTGCCTTTAGTTGAGAAGGCAGTCTGGCTTCTTTTTTTGCTATTTTACGATATGATAACATACTTCTTATCAAGAAAGCAAATAAATGAAGGGTAAGTGGAAACATATGCAGTGTCATTTCCTGCTGGTGATTATCCATTTTAATTATCCACTGCAAATCTTAAATAGGGTTATAGATAGTTTACAACATTGAATGGTCAAGGGAGCCTATAGAATGGAAGATTTTTGATTTTAATTAACAGATTAATAAACTGATCAGTATTTTATTAAAGTTTCTAATTAGGAGGACTGGGGAGTTCCATATTGACTTCGGTCTGTTTAACAGCTGTTCATCCAGGTAACGTCATTTGGTAGTAATTCTAGGACTTTGTAGGGCAAATACTGCCAATATCTGTAGACTCCAGCATTACAGCTTAAAATGTATTATTTTTGGTCATTTTGGACGGCAAGAGAAGTATCCAGATGTAGAACCTCTGTTAGGTTTTATAGGTGCAGCAAAAGACAGTGAACCGACTGGCAGCTTATATTAATGGTACTCACATATTACTTGTATGTTAATGCTGAAGCACAGTGAATCCTGCCTGTTGTTGTCTAAAATGAAGAAAAGTAGTTGACAGAAACCATGAAATAGTCGACAAGGAGGAAGTGCCCCGGCAGCTGAGGGAGGAGAAAGGCTTTTTTTGCACTTGCCTCTGGAGGTGATTCTCGTTGCCCTAACTCGATCCTTTTCCTCGACAGATTTCTCATGGTCTTTGAGGAACTGACTGTGAGGGTTATGCATGGCTAGAGGTGGATGGGATAAGGTCACATTTGTTTGCCGGCGTTAAGGGTATGAGAGACCGTCACCTGGTGACAGTGGCAAAATAAATGTGGTACCTGTATCTGCCACTTACTTTAAATGGACACGGACTGTGTTATTTAGCGCCATGCACATGTATTTGTTTTTGAATATACGCCAGAAGTAATGCGAGCTTACACTGCAAATGAAAAAAGATGCATACTACCTATGTTGGTTTTGGTGCATGTCTGTTCTCCTCCTCCTCTCCCTAGGAAAATACTGTGGGTTTGGCTTTCAAATGGATGGTTTAATTATTTCAAAAAGTAATGAAATCACAGTGCAGTTCATGAGTGGAATGCACACTTCTGGACGTGGATTTCTTGCAGCTTATTCAACCACTGACAAATCAGGTATTTATAATTATTTGGTAACTTTTCTGTGCTGGTAAAATTAGAGCAGCCTAGTAAAAACACAGAATTAATTTATTTATTCTTGCATTCTCACAAAGTAACTTCTAAAAATGAAGATTTTTAATACAGTCTTCCTGATACTTCTGTGTAGAAAATTGGACCGTTCGGTTACTATTTAAGTTACTGTAGTCTAAAAGAAATTATATCAAAGCTTACCCTAGATAGAGGGGCAAGAATCACAGTTACCTGTTATGAATGGAACAGCTGCTTCGGATAAAGGACGAAATGCATTTTTTCAGGTGGCAATCAAGGTGGCAGATAACAAAAATAAAATTTGTTATCGAACTGTATATATTTTATGCAGACCAGCCTCGCGGAAAATTTTATTTCAGTTACAGTTTCCTATACTCTCTCAACTCTTTAATTATATAATCTGCTGACTACTTTTTAGGTTTTTTGCCATTTCTTGTTTTTTCCACGTTTTTGGTTTTCCTAGCCTCTAAAGGAGGCTGCCGTATTTGTTTTGCGTCTCCTTCCACTCGTCATAATGGTGAGTGACATACACGGTCCACAAGGAAATGAAGGATTGCCAGCAGCTGCCTCACAAGGCAGAAGGCTTGAGAAAGTCCTTTCTCGAAGTAATCCTAAAAGGAACAGAAAAAAGAGTTTTCATTTTTAATTCGTGTTTTGTGGGTTTTCTGATGCTTTTCTCTCTGTGTTTTGTACTGTATGTGCCGATACACAGCAGACTGAACATAGAATTTGAGGTATCAGTCATGGATGCAGGTAGCATGGAACTCTAATGTTTGTTCCCTGTGCTGCCTGGTTTCAGTACCGTACGACTGTTAAATGCTGCAAACACAGGCCTGTTTAGCTGGCTTATTAATTTAATTTTGTAAAAAGAGCATATGGTTTTGTCTCTGAATTATGTCCGGTTCTCTGAAGTAGAGCTATAAATTAAAACTAAACTGCACAAAAAATGAATGTTTATAGTGTTTTTCTTCTTGTCTGTGTCACATTCGCAGTGGATTTCCCAGTTAGTCAGACAAATTATCAAGGTTCTACTGTAATACGAAATCTGTTGCAAGAAAATTTAGTAGGAACGTGGGTTTTTGATTCTTTTAGTTAAGCCACAGAAGCTCAAAGGTATATTTTTGTGCACTTTAAAAAGCATACTCAAACTTGTTGTCTCTATCATCCTCTTGACCTAACATTTTTTCTTTCCAGACCTAATTACCTGTTTAGACAATGCAAGTCACTTTTCCGAACCAGAATTCAAGTAAGACTGATTTTACGTGTTTCTCCCCAATCTCTTTAATGAAGTAATTTTAGTGTTTCTGCTCCACTCTGGTACCTTATACCAGATGTAGCCTGAAAATTGGCTGTCCAGAGAACTTAAGAAACTAATTAGGGTTAGAGCTGAATAATTTTGACATTTGCACTCTTCCTTCTTCTCTCTCTTTCCCCCATTTTTGTTATTTACATGCAGTATACAGTAGAACCTCGTTAATTTGCACTAACCCACAGGAGAGAATATCTCATTCCCATAGAAAGAATACTGCTTTTATGAACACATATTACACCAGGTATACACCTTAAATACTGAAATTCATATTACAGTTATCTAAGGAACACTAAACTATGAAATTGTTAAAAATTACAAACCCATTTCGTAGTTTGGTGTGAATTAATGAGGTTCTGTGGAGATATAAAATGCTGTATCTTCTGTTGGGGGAAACACAGGTCATTTCCCTGTTTTCTCCTTCTCCATTTCTGTCTAAAGCTAGGGCAGTGCTTCAAAGCTGCAGACTGTTGTGAAGTACATGAACTTACTTTTTGGAGAACCTCAGCCCTGTCATGAAATGTTTCAAAGTGCAACCTTTGTATTTCTCTTTCATTTTCCCAAGTTCCAAAATAGGGCTCTAATTGTAGGTTCTGGCCTTATTCAATGTGTGTTGAAGTCTCTGAATCCCGCTATTTGCATGGTACCTGCAAAGTTGCTTCAACTGTTGTTGAACTGCAGTGGAAATGTTAATACTTTACTCCAGTTCACTGTTTAGTCTTGAGGATTTAATAGTTTTTGTATGTGCATATGAAACAGCACTGGAATATGAACACAGGCTTGCATCAAAGGTGCAGATGCCTTGCCTCTTATTTTTCATGAGCCTAGTGGTATTAACTGAATTTGGCCATTTTTTTATGATCAAAGCATTGTGAGGAGCTGTTATAAAATACCACTACTTTTCAGGTGTATTGTTTAAGGATGCAAAACAAATAGTTATGGAGATCTCTAGTTTATAAAGTAAAATTCATTAATATTGGTACTTATATGATTTTCAATTTGCAGAAGTCATGCAGTATTTATATTATGAAGTGCTGGCTTTACTATATGCTCAGTCTGGAACTGTAGTTTTAGCTGAGACTTTTTTTTAAACTGGTTCAAATGTCTGTTCTCCTGTTGTGTACTTCTGTTCCCAACTAATTTTTTTTGTCTGATTTGATATATCTTCAATTAGGAGATATCCCTAAATAGTGATATATGAATGATAACAGTGCATTGCAAATCAAAAACAGAGTGACTATTTTATAACATGAGAGTTGTAGTTGCATGCATATCTTGACTTGATGTTTTGTTCTCTCCCAGTAAGTATTGTCCAGCTGGATGCGTGATTCCTTTTGCTGATATTTCAGGCACTATTCCCCATGGATACAGAGATGTAAGTAAAAATACCATGGGCTCATGTGCATTTTGGTAAAATGCACACTGTATAATTACAAGTCAGTTATAGTTGTTCTGCTGCCTGGGTTCTGGACGTTGTACCTCCTAAAGCGAATAGCCTGGTACTCAGTTTTTTGCACAGCTGCTAAATGGCTGGTGCTTCAGATGCTGGCATCTCCAAGAAGGGAGGTAGTGTAGTAGAGACTCAAACATTTTTGTAAGGCCTGCTGAGAAGGGTATATCAAATCAAAATACTGTTTTCTACTTCTTGTTTTGTTTTTGTTGGCTTTCTCAGGTTGGGAAATTCAGATTTATAGAGAGAGAATCAGTTTTTTTAATAGTGTCCTCTTGGTTTTGACACTGTAATGCATCTCTAAACGGAGGGTCTCAGTGGTTATCTTAATTTTTTACTACAACATAAGAGATGAAATACTGTGTATGGTCAGCAGCTCTATAACCATTTGCAAAACAGAGTTAATACTATAACATTAATAGTTCTACAATCTGGAAATGAAAATCTTTACTAATGTACTGTTTACTAAGAACACTACATAAACCTATACACTGTTTTTCTGATGTAAGCTTTTGTTACTGAATTAGCATACCTGCCGTAGGAGACTTGGAGGGCATTTGCTTTGGTTATTTTTAAGTGATTTTAATTTTGCTAGCAATTTAGTAAAAAAATACATTAAATCCCTTTGTTTATCTTAAAATACTCTTTTGATAAGCCATTAGATCTAGCACAGAGGAAAGACAATTTAAAATGTTAGTGAGCACAGATTTTAATAGTAAATATGAACCTAAAGTGTGCATCTGTGATTTGTTTTTCTCAAATATCTGTAAATCCTAGGCTACCTGCTTAAATAATTACCCATATGTAAAAATGTCACCACAGCGTAACTGTGTGATATGTTCTGGTCCACAGTGAGTCCTCACTAAATGGCTGCGAGGTAACTTTTCTAGCTAGTAGTAACGAGATGAAGTTGATTCTCTGCCTTAACGTATTTGCAGCATCTGTTGGAGTTCTGCTTGTTGGGAGCGAGAAAATGAATAAACCTACTTTCAATGTGCTTTCTGTTAAAAGGTTTCCTCTGTATTTATGCATTCAACTTCTGTTGTCTAACACAATAGGTTTACTGTAGGCTGAAAGTCTGGTGCTCTGGCTTTTCAGATGGATTCACCTTGCTGTTTGTCTGAGCTTACTTGATTACGAGAATTACATTCCAAATACAGGAGCGAGGATGCAGTGAAATTTAAGACCTTCTTTCTGTGTTTTTATAAATTCCATAATAACCCGAAGATTCTAAATAACAGAGATAACAGTTAAATAAGAACAGTATCTTCATGTAATACTAACAAAGACTGTAACTGGACAATGTAGCATTTACAATATACGGTGCAGTATTTAGTTTATTTACAATGTAGTATTAAAGTTTTCTTTTTCCCTCCTCTTCAAGTCATCGTCACTTTGCATGGCTGGTATTCACGCAGGCGTTGTGTCAAATGCTCTGGGTGGCCAAATTAACGTTGTAATCAGCAAGGGCATTCCATACTATGAAGGCTCCCTGGCTAACAACGTCACCTCGAAAGTGTAAGTGTGCTTCCTATGTTCTCCTTACCTTTAGCACCTTAGATCTTGGGAGCGTCTCATTGCGGGATTAATTCCAGATAGTGGAGCTATGTGTTCCAGGGGCAGGTTCTCTTCTGTAAGGTTCTCACAATGCTCTTTTGCTACGGTGCGATTGTTTTACCAGGTATTTTTAACCTCTAGACCATAAAGATTAATTTTCCAAATTCTGCAAGGAGGTTTTCTCTTCCAGAATGCGTGGCCTGACCATAAATTCCTAATGGTCTGTGGAAAAATAATAATTTAGCGGCAGCTTTTTAGTTGCGGGGGAAAGAGTGTAACTTGTCATTTTATCTTAGAAGTCCCGGGAATGAAAGCAATCGGAGAGAGGAGTTTGATTCTCGTTATTACGATTAGCTTAATTTAAAAGGGAAGTATTTTAATGAAGTCTTGCATTTTGCTGGGCAGATGTTTGTTTGAAAGCCTTGAACTTAGAGAGTATCTCTGGACTGGATTCCAGCTGAAAAGATGTTTGTACAGAAAGTGCTGCGGCTTGGCGACATGAAGTGTTACTTTGATCGTGAAGCGCTTGTTTAGGCATATGTGCATAGGACTCAGTGGCGAGCAGTCAGACAAGAAAAATAAACTGAAGACGCTTTGTTTGAGTTTTCCTCCGTGACTATGGCGAAAAACATCTTCTTTTGTTCTCTGCAGGGGACCGTTATCTACAAGTCTCTTCACGTTTAAGACGAGCGGTAAGCATTATCACATGTAGGACATGTTGATACTCATACACATTTTGTGAGTAGAAGTAAGCGTGCGAGTATTTTATTTGTTTTTGTTTTAGTTAGACTTTTTTTTTTTACTGCATTCCTCAGTAACGTATATTTTTGAATTGTTTTACTATCTCATTTTGGTGATTAATCATTGCTACGTTTATAGATACAGTGATGTATAAAGTAAGCCTTGCTTGTCTGCAGAAAGAGATTCTTTCAGGTTATGTTCCTCTATTATAGTCTAGTTTAAGTGACTTGACTCCCGTAATTTAAACACACTGCTAAAGCAGAGCTGGGCACTTAGGAGTTGCTCTTTATTTGTAACAACTGTCTGTTCTAGCTTTTTTCCAGGTTAACTCCTTACGCTGTCCTTGTTGCCTGCTAAGAAGGCTCGCAGAAATCCCAGAACGATTCCTTGACTTTCTGTACCGCCTTTTACTTTTTTTTTTTCTCTCTCTCCTCCCATATTCTTGCAAATGACTGCTATGTGATAAACTACTCGTCTCTTTTGCTCTGGAAGGGCATCTCCTAGACCTTGCTCTGTGTGTCAGTTGTGTTCCTTCTTGGCTGCCGTGTTTTGTTTTGTAAATGTGAACCAGGTTGCTGGTTGGCGTAACAAGCGTTGCCCCTTTTTAAAGCTTTACTGCTTTGCATGTTTTTACTTTCCATCAATTACCCACTTTTCAAACAAATTAGCTGTAGTTTTCCAAATGGAAGCTAGCTTTTCTTTAAGTCAATTTAAATGCCAGCTTCGAATGGATGTTGGAAGTATTGTGAAGACAGTGGCCTTTCCTTGGTCTCTAACTGTTGTAACAGTTGGTTTCATGACTTGGTACAAAATAGAGGAGTGTGTTATTAATGCTAGAGGTGTGGTCAGTGCAGAGGAACGTGAAACTCTTTGTACAGGAAGACCTGGCTGACTTTGAGACTTGAGTAATAGAAATTAACTGAAGAATCACAGAGCAAAAAGTATAAGGTCGGGTACGTAGAGACTGAGGCATTGCTGCTTCAAAGTGGCAGCATGTTAGATGGCAACGACAGATGAGGGAAAGGATTCGGTTAGTGAAGTGCTAATGTGATCCTGTGCTGTAGCAGGTGAAGTACGTCCAGTAGGGACAACGAACTGTTGATGCCATCGCACAGGACATCGGCAAGGCCCTGTCTGGGTTCCAGTCCCCGGCAGGCTCTGCCACCTGTGCCACCCTTCAGGGAGGTGCACCCGACCTCAGTGCAGAGGAGGGCTGCAGGGGCGCCTGCAGGGAGCTCGCAGCAAAAGGGAAAGCAGGCTGGGTTGTTCAGGCTGCTGACTGAAGGCAAAGATTGCTCTCTACTGATATGTCTGGGGAACACATGCCTGAGGGGAAAACCGCTGGCGCTACAGAACAAGATCTTAGCAAAGAGCAAATGGATATCAACTAGCCACAAGGAAATCCAGCCAGGAATTTAGGAGATGGTTTTTAGCCATCAGCAGAATGCGACGTGGGAAGAAACTTTCAATAAGAATGGTGACAAAAAAAAACCAACCAATTTCAAGGATGTATTTGAGCTCAAGGCCAGGATTATGACATGGCTTCCTACATGCTTCAGTGTATTGTTCAAATTAACATTGCAATACTGAGGTGGGCTTAAAAACCAAAAGTTATATAGACAAAAAAAGGAACGATTGCTCAAGTAGTCTGTTTCCCATTCCTGCATCAACCATACATACTCATAAACCAGGACAGCTCCCCCAAAGGTTCTTGTCTGGTGCTCTGTGCGGGTGGTGATTGAGAGAATATCCGCACTACTCTTGAGCAGGCATGGAATACTCATGGCCACAAGTTTGGTTCCAGCATCACTGTTAGAAAGCAGAAGACTGTGTGTTTTGGAATAAATGTGTTGTTACGGAATAAATTTAGATGATGGTTTAATATTTGCATGTAAAGTATTAAACTCCAAGCAGGTAAAATAACGAATTTTTGTTTTGAATCCTCACCTTTTCTGTTGCTCAGGTTGCTATGGGACACTGGGGATGGAATCTGGGGTAATCCCTGATTCCCAGATCACGGCATCATCTATTCTTGAGTGGTCTGACCAAACAGGACAGTTGAACATTTGGAAACCTGAAAATGCCAGACTAAAAAGGGTTGGTCCTCCTTGGGCTGCTTTTATCAGTGATGAACACCAGTGGTTGCAGATTGACTTGAATAAAGAGAAGAGAATAACAGGTAAGTGAATCTGCAGCTTTTAAGCAGCATTCAAAAACTTTGGTTTCTGACATCCTTTTTTCCAGTGCTTGGTCTTAGATAAAGTCCAGGTGACATTTAATTTCCATTATGGCAAAGTTGGTCCATGTCCTAGCTAATATAGCAAGAAGCCTGGAGTTGAACAGGTCGAGTTTCATAGCAGAAAACACCTCTTCCATCAGAATTTGTTGAAGTGTGTCCTGTGTTTTTACTGGATCCTTGATGCTTCCCTTTTCCTCCTGATCTCCTTGGAGGTGCAAATCCATACACAGTCAGCTCAATCTGCTGGTACCTCTGATGGAGGTGCGCCAACTTATGTTTCTAGGTTTTTTCCTACCACCCGTCTTGGCCATACCGAATCCAGCAGTGGAGACAGGAGCAGTTGCAGTGCAGTGTGAGATAAGCAGCAGGGTAAAGCAGCTGCACCCTCCCTTTCACCTCCTGAAGTGGAACTTGGGCTGAGAGCTGGGGGTGGTGGGCCCCTCAGCAGCTTCTTGTGCTTTCCCTCTCAGCAAACGGACCGCACAGAGCAGACTGATGCAGCCAGAGTCTGGCCGAGGCTCTGCTCCTTCACAGAGATTGTGACGGACCATCCGTCATGATTTTAGTAGCCGTGTTTATTGGGAGAGAGAGCTGGAGGTGCCGTTCCCCAGTCCGCTCTGGATGGTTTGCTTCACATTTTGGGAGCTGCGCTCGTGGTTACCTTTTCTTGTGGGTCGCAGTGTGGCCCATGCTGAGTAGTGAAGCACTGAGGCATTTGCATTTTGGGGTTAACCTCAGGGGTAGCCTAAGTAGTAGCAGTGCAGCTATTGTGTCTGCTGTGCTGACGCTAGTGTTTTCTATTTTGATTTGATTGTTCAGAGGTGATTCGCTGTTGTTATGGGCATGTTTGCAATCTGATTTAAATCAAAAATAAAGTGGCTTTAGGGCGAATGCTTCATAAAGCCCTGGCTTCAAGAATATCGTAAAACACCTTCCTTTGATCAGTTTGGCTTTATCTCTTTCTCACATGCATGAGTTGGTCTCTGTCAACGCAGCTGCATGCCCAGCTATCAGCAGCTTGGCTTCCTGTCATTAAGCAGCTCGGGTTTACCAGCAGCCTTTGTTATTGCCTCCCTGGGGACTATTTGGATTGTACGTTACTCCTCTAATTCCTGTGCTAATAAGCTTTTACAAAACAGCTTTCCTATGTGAGTCATTCTGCAGCGCTGAAGCTTCAGCTTTAGGAAGCTACAGTTCTTCCAGCGGTGCTTTTAGGGTGGCCGTGCAAAAGCAGGGAAGCCATCAAGAAATGGGGGAAAAGCACTTAGGCAAGGTTATACCATGAGAATTAAAATACAAAAGTGAAAAGATTATGAAGTTCCAGTCACTGTAGAAGCTTCAGACCCTGGCACCTCTGGACAGATTTTCCTAAATGTAGCTGGAGCAGTGGAGATTCCAGCTACGTCACTCTGTATTCAAAAGCTGATCTACTAATTTTTACAAACTGGTACCGGCTTTTTGTCTAACTGGGCACCTTCATTTTCACAGGTATTATAACTACTGGGTCAACCTTAGCAGAGTACTACTATTATGTCTCAGCCTACAGAATTTTATACAGTGATGATGCACAGAAATGGACAGCATACAGAGAACCCGGCATGGATAAAGATAAGGTAAAAATACCACACGCTTTCTAGGTATGTTCTGTGGAGCCTTCACAATTGTAAATACGACTAATTTTGGTACGGCGAGGAAGCATTAAATAACTTCCCTTTTCAGGGTAATTTTAAAATCATAAACAACATCTATGCAGAAGAAAATATGAAAATATGTGAAAATGTAAGAATTTGGAACACTTCTGAAATTCAGAGATTATTACTATGTGGGGGTGGGAATATTCTGTACGTGAAACTTCGTTGCTAGTGGTAGGCTGCCTGGTACTGTGTCCCTTCAAGAATAATCGGATTTCCTTCACAACAGGTTGTATGTTTCAAAACTAAGGTTTACATTCTTACCCTCTTGTAGTTACAGAATAAATGTTAGGGGTTGTATAATTTTCCGTCCTTTATAATGTTTCTGTCAATCTTAGTTTTACACAAAATACTGTTAAGTTTCTTTCTCGTATAATAGAGCAGCCCTTGCAGAGGGGAGTTTTCTTAAAAAACGAAATGGTATGTTCAGAGTGCAAATGCCTTGCCACACAGAAAAATTACCCAATGTTAGCGGCAAGATAACCTTATTTTCCCTGTGTTTACAGTTTTGCGGTATTTAATAGACAGTAAAAATGAGAAGATGAATTTCTCCATGGTCTTCCCAGTGGTGCAGATCAGATTTTCTTAAACAAATGAAAGGATTCTTGGTAACCTGACTGGAACTAGAATTTCCTTCTTTTTCTTAAATTCTTGGATGTAATTTACCGTACTTATTTCCATAGGCCTGTGGTGTTACATACATGTGATAGTAACTAGTAACCTATCAGCTTTTCAGAAATGGGTCTTAAGAATGGTAACTCTTCAGCTGTACTTGATTTTCTTCTGTTCACTGTGGGTCAAGAACATTTCAAGGTAGGATGGAGCATTCTGTTGGTGAAGTGAAAGGTTGAAGTATCTTGCCTGTTAATTAAGAGGTTTTTGAACACTGAAAATAATCACAGTGGGAAACCTTGCTGAGAGGAGGAGACTTTACTGTCGGGGCTGGTCCATCTCCTCAAACCTACACGTGAACCAACAGAGACTGTTAGTGTGAAGTGTTCAAGGGTGGTGGTGGGGAAATCCAGAATCTTTTGCTAGTTTTCGAGTGCCCTCTTCTGGCCATAAAATAAAATCTCAGCAAGCGAGGCCACCTAGATTTAGGCTTGCTGTTTGGTTTGATTATTTTCTTGGAAAACCTTTGCAGCTGTTGCCTTTTAATTTGAGCATATTGTTTTTTTTCTTGCAAGTTCATGAAATGAAACGAATTGTGGAGCTTGAAATTACAGATTGAACTTGACTTTTTTGAGCTCTTTGTATCATTAGGCACAATGCGTGAAGAACCATACATATCCAGGGAGCGCCAGTTGTAGTTAAATGACAGAAAAAAAGGGTTCAGTATGGTGGATCTCTTAGGCTTCAAAATGTCAGATTCTTCTGCTAACATCATCTCACTTGACACAGCTTTGCTTTTGGATGCATATGCATGCAGGCTTCTCCCTTTGAGCCTTACACAATTGCACACCAGCTGGACCAGGAGGTGCTATTCCCGTTTTTTTTGTTTGTTTGTTTGGTTTTTTTAATTTTTTTTTTAATTCCTAATGTGGTTCAGGAGCCTGGAAGCTTTTCCAAGGCTTTCCTGTAGTCCTCTTTGGAAGTAGCTTCCAGGGATCTGTCAGTACTCAAGAAAAGCTTTTCTTAATATTTTTGTATATGAAAAAAAGAATAAAATGCTTGAATTGGAGAAAAATGACAAAGTTACAATGTTGGAGTTTTGTTTGACAGTACAGAAGCAAATGGGGAGACAGTTTGATAATAAACGGAATATGAAAGTGATTTCTCATCAAAAACTTGCACTATATTGAGATTGGAAGCAAATTTTTTTGCACAAAAAATTCCATGAACAAAAAATATTGAGCTGCAGGTAAAGCTAAGTTACTGTCATAACACTTGACATCAAAAGCTTGACTAATAAAGCCAGGAGTAAAGTAGTACTTTACTCTTAATCCTTTTTGAAGATAATAGTCAGCGTTAAGGATTCTTGTTGCCTTTGCTGCTACATGCTCAGGCTCAGAAACCTGAAGTGAGACTAACTTTCAGCGTGGGGTGCCCGTTTTCCTCATCTGTGACTTCTGCGTTCCTTGCTCGGGCAGCCAGAGGCGGTGTGCGCCTTCCTTTAGTAGCGGGCACTGGCAAACAAGGATACGGTACGGCAGTTTAGGCTGGGTGCATCCCCTCAGAGAGTCACCTCTGTATTTTGCTTCTCAGTTGCATCTTTACCAAAACAAATAATTCTCTGGCGAGATCTGTAGCTACAAGCCTGTCAGCTTAAGAAAAAAAGAATTAAAAAAAAAAATAAAAAATTGCCTTAGTTTAGGGGAAAGTGGCTGTAAATTGGAACCCGGTCTTCTGTGTTCTTGCCGTGTCTCATTAGATTGTGAATATTTAGACACACAAACTGTGACTGCTTTGTATTACTCATTTCCAAAATAACACCATAGACTTGCCTTCGCATTCAATCTGTCTTCATGCGTTGCTAGTAAGTATTTTTAAGAACAGTAAACTTCAATTGGGAGCAGGACAAATACCACCGAGAGCCCTGTGCTTGTAAATCTGCACTGCAGCAAGCTGGGGAAGAACAGAGACTCTCTGCTTTCCAGGCAAATACCTTGTGCTTGCCTACCTAGATTTTTAGTATCGTGAACAGGTTAGCGGTTAGTTTGATAGCGTTACTTGGATACATAAATATGAAAATGCTGGTGACCAATTTCAGGTATAGAAAAAACAGTCCACTCAAACATGAAGCACTGCTTTTACGTTACCACGTGATTTATTTTTCTATGCTTAACTACATTGTCGTATGTGTCTATTTGTAATCAGTCAGTGCTTTCAAACATGAAGGCGATCGATGCCCATGTAGGGTCAAACCAAAATTCTTATGCATCAGTAATAGTAATGGGGCTTGTGTGGCTTTTGAGAGTGGAGACACATTAGGTATACGTCAGGGAGCCCAGGCGTGAGTCCCTTAAAGGTCCCTGGGGTTGTTTGGGGGCTTTTGAATGGGCAGTTTCCTGGAATAGTCGTTTTCGTTCAAATCTGTAGGGATATTCTGGTCATTTTGTTACAGAAACTTAAACGCAGGAGTGCAGTACAAAAATCTCTGTCTTGCGTATCAAGATTGAAACACCAGGGATCTGCATCCAGAAGTATGCTAAAAACTCTTGACTGCTCCATTTTAAGCAGATACACCAGCCGTTACACAATGCAGGGCTTGTCCTTAAGAGCGGCATGGTGCTTTATTGTTTACCAAGTGGTGTGAGTGAGCAGAAAACTCACTGTAACATTTATTTTTCAGGCAAGTGCCATAATTCTGTTCTGCATTATGTCCACCATGCTTTGCAGTATCTGTATCGGTGCTTTAAAGACAAACGTGTTACCCGCTTGTTGCCACCTCTCTGGTGGCGTGTTGCAGTAGCACCCAAGAGCTACATTTGCAGAGCCAAAGCCCAACTGCTGCGCACTAACGTGGAGGGAAAGAGTTCACTGCCTGCCCGAAGACGTGGTGCCGCAGCAGCCCTCCCAAAGACCATGGTGGCATGGCTTGCCGGGCTGGAGTACTGGGCCCAGGTTCTGCGTTGTTCTAAGCAGCTCGGTGCAAAACTGTACCTGGCTGTAGGTTTGTGAGTGTGCTGACGCGGCATCACGCAGGGACTATCTGCTTACTGCTTTTAAATTCCAAGCAGACAAACCTGTTCCATATTGTCAAATGTTGATGAGTTCCTTGTGTGTGAGGACCAGCAGTGAAGGACCAGCTTTAGCTCATCCTTTACGCCACGTCTGCGCCCTTCTCTTCCAGAACCGCGCGGCTCCCTGTGAGGGAGACTCTGAAGAGCGTGCACTCGCCTCCTGGACCCGAAGCCTTTTGTTTTGCTTGTGGTTCAGCCCTTGTAGACAGCAACCGCTAGAGGACAGTGCGATGACGTACTTGACTCTGTCTCCAAATGCTTTCTACTAAGTGCCATACCCAGTCACGGGACAGACAGTGCTTAAAACTATTAGGCTGTGTGACGGCACTGCTTAAGTCCTGCTTTCACGTTGCCACGACTGCTTGTGATAAATATTTGAAGAGCAAGTGCAAAATACTGAAAAGGACCGAGTTAGAATTACTCAGTGCCATAAACATGTGAGGCTGCTTTAACAGCAGGTGTTGCCTGGGGAGCATCGGCAGAATATTACACAATACCTTTATTCTGAAGTGAGTAGTTGCGTGCACGCTCATACGCACATGCACCTGCCTTTATTTTATTTAGTTATGTATTTAATAGGGCCGAGTGAGTGGAGATGTGCAGGCAGCAGCACCGTTCCCGGGTGAATTTTCAGGATTCTGCACCACTTATTTTTCCTAAATAAAACAGCCAAATTGATTGTAGTTACTTAGTTGGTATTGCATGTGTATAACCTAATGTTTGTGTCTCTCTCATTTTTTTTTCTTTTCTAGGTATTTCAAGGGAACACTGAATTGTACCAGGAAGTTCGCAATAATTTCATTCCACCTGTTATTGCACGCTTTTTTAGGATTAACCCTGTAAAATGGCACCAGAAAATTGCAATGAAAGTAGAATTGCTAGGATGTCAGTTTAGTATAGGTAAGGCAACTGAAAAACTTTCAACTGTGTGAGACAAGCAGTGAAATAATTTGGCAAAGATTACAGCGTGGGTGTCTCTTCAGTGAGAAAAAAGCACTTCTTAACTGCATAATCCTTCTGTAACTGACACTTCTGAATGGCTTCCAAAGTTATTACACTTAATCTGGAAAATACCTAGTTTAGGCGTAAACAAGGTAATTATAACAGAAGTGTTTCAAAAGACACCACTTGCTTTCCGTGTTAATTGATTCACGGGGTTTTTCCCTCATGATAGAACACAAACAAAAGCATTAGAATGAACTGTTCCAGCTGTCTTCTCCTGAAAAGGCAATATGGAAAACTAGCACTTCAAAACACTTTTTTAATAAATTCTTTTCCTCTAAAGGCCGTGCTCCCAAGATCACCGTGCCGCCACCACCTCAGAACAAGAATAACAAGAATGATGACTTCAGTGATGACTTCATTCATTCAGTGAAGACTTTGTTGCAGACAGATAAAACAACTTTCACACCTGAAATAAAAAACACCACGGTGACTCCAAGTGTAACCAAAGGTATCCACAGTTAAACTGCAGAAGTGTTTGGAAGTCTTTGCAGTACTTTGGCATATATTAAGTGTGCTTTTTGAATTTAAAGTTTCTTAACACTTACTACATTATAGCAAATGCTCCATCTTTTCTTTCTCATATTTACCAGTTGTTATATAGATGTGATAAAAAAAATGTACGGTTGCATACTGCATGCAGACACAAAACCAGTCTTCCTAGTCTCATATATATATATATATGAAGTTCCGTCTTTCAAAACTTGCTCAAACTGAATTCAGATTTAATTACAGAACAAATTTTGTCAGAAGGAGAAGTTGCGACTTGGACTTCCCTTCAGAATTAATCAGGTGTAACTGCTTTGTTACTGAATTCAAGAATTTCTTAGGACAAAACGCTTTTGACATAGCTAATCTTTTATGGAGCAGTCATGTTGGCATGAAATTCGAGAAACATCATCATCATTTTGTTTATCAAAGAAAATTGTTGGAAAAGGGAGCGAGATCATTGCAGATGTAGGCCTTGGTGAAGTGTCCTTTGGCTGGCAGGGGACAGGATGGTCTCATGTCACACGCAGACCCAGCATAGGCTGATTGTGATTCACTGTTGAGGTACTGTGGCATTTACTTCTAATAGGAGGTTTGATCTGAGGCGGTGGCATACTCCTGGGCTCTTCTGGTCTTCCTTGTTAAGAATAAAATACGTTGTTCTAACAGAAAAGTCTTACTTGCGTTGAAACAGACCTGGTGATCTCGATGGAAAACCTTGCGAAAACGCCAGCTGTGCATACATGTAGAAGAGCTAGATGTTAATGGGCATTTACAGTGTGGGAGCAGCCAGCAGGGAAGCTTAGCTTGGGGGATCTGGTGCGAGAGATGCTGTACATAAAACTGATGTGCTTTACCCAAGTAATTTTCAAATTAAAAACTGGTTTATGAGAAGCTCTTCTGTCTGACACCACTTAATTTAATGGCTTTCAGATGTGGCATTGGCAGCAGTTCTGGTTCCAGTGCTGGTGATGGTCTTCACTACTCTGATTCTTATCTTAGTTTGTGCGTGGCATTGGAGAAACCGGTAAATGAATAGATTAATCAAAGTGCTTTACATGAATGTTAGCCTGGTGTGTGGGAATGAAATGCTGCATGTATCACTGTGGGAACCACGTGGTCCACACTTGTGGAAGGATTTTTTTTTTTTTTTAAATTTTCTTTTCAGAACTGTATTCTCTGTGAGAAAACGTTCACTCGAATAGCGAGGACAGCGAAAACAGCTTTTTGTAACTACTTCCCTTAGAAGTGCTTTTACTGAAAACTGGTTTCTCCAGTAGCAGCAGACTGGTGATGGCAAGCCAGGTTACTGGTGCTTATACTTTAAATTTGAGGACCAGTTACAGCCAAGGTGATAGTTGCTGAGCATTAATTAATGCATCTTCCGATAAGCAAATTAGCTAAAATACTCCCTTTTTCTTTTTTTCACAGCAAGAAAAAAACCGAGGGCACTTACGATCTACCTTACTGGGATCGTGCAGGTAACAAAAAGTTGTATGAAATCCTTTACTTGGCATTTTTGGGTTGCAGTTACGCAGACAGTTTCCACTGCAGAAGTTTCTCTAATGCTAACCGAATGCTAACCGATGTAGGTGTAGTGAGCACTGAATTTCTCTTCTGGACAGCCGTAACTGCTGCATTGTCCGCATTTTTTTCAGAAGCAGAAAATGCCTTGTCTCCCGTTAGAGCTTACAGCTTCAGAGTTTTTTTGGTAAACAAAGTATAGAACCTCGTAACTATAGAACATGAGGCGAAAAATCATTGGTGAGGAATGTCTTCGTACATTTGAGAACCAGATACTGGTACTTTTTTTGTCCAGGGGAAAAAAAATCTTTCATCTTGGTCTATAAGGTCTGTCGAACTTTGTCTTTCTTCATTGCCCTAGTAAGCATGTGGGATTGCTCGCGGCCCCTCGTAGGCGTATTTTCCCTCCTCCTGCCTTTGCCCCGTTAACTTGAGATCAGACAGTTCCACCAAGCAGCACTTGGCAAGGGGCCTTGCAAATGCTTCTGCTGCAGCGTGAAAACGCTGCTGCTGCAGCACCTGGGTTTGTAGCGGCGGTACGACCGTGCTTCACTTCGCTGTCCTCGCGTTGAAAACGCCCGCTCCTCTGTGTGTGCTCGCTGGCGGTTTTAAGTATGCCTTATCTTTTAGACAAGAAACCTTTAAATGGCCTCATTTTTATTTATTACATGTCCGTTTCTGACAGGTCACAGCATTGTTGTCTTAGAATATTAGACGCAAAATAGCCTGTCTTTAAACGTTAATGGCAGACACGCCAGATTTTTGTCCCGCTTGCTTGAATTTAAATGGTCGGTACGTAGGTCTGTTTTAAAAGGAAATTTGGCAAAATGCAACGTCAAAATAACGTTGCTACGCTTCTCTGTGGAACCTCTGTCTGTCCCCTGCCGCAGGCTACCTCAAATTTTGTTAAACAGCGTTCTGTGGTTTTGTATCTCCCGTTTCTTGGGCTTTACCTACGGGATGGTCTCTAGCAGCTGGAATGAAGTACGTTAATGGACAGCAGAACTCAAATGGCTCTGGCTACCGGGGAAGGGATGGGGGAAACCTAAAAGAACCAGCCCTCCCTCCCTTCTCTCAAGAAAACGCTCATGACCACAGTCACTCCTTGTCATTGCCACTGAAGTTAAAATCCTCTTCAGGTTTTTGCAAATATTCACTGATCAGCCTTTTTCAACCATGTGAGTTAGAAACGTGACATTTACAGTCAGAAGCCGCATTAATTAAATGTGCTCTTAGAGAGTACTCGGAGATTGTCTAAAACGTTGTGTAAATATTTGATTTACAAATTGGATTCATGGAATCATGGCTGACTTTTTAGTATTTTCTGTGTTGTATTTTATGAGTTTATTAATGTGATGGGCAGCCCCAGCGCTGCTGGGGACATGCAGGAACAGGCTCACTGGACTGCAGCAGTTCTGCAGGTGCTTGGAGGGGGAGCATTCAGCCAAGCTGATTGGGTGAGAGTAATGTTTTCACCTCCGAACTGTCAGTCTGCCAGAAAATAAAATACCTTGTAACCTTAGGGTTATGCAAATACCTGCTACTACAGAATATAAGCTGTGATGTAAAAGTATTTTAGTAGCTTAAAGCGCAGTATATATGCAGTCTCAGGTGTTGTTTTTTTGGTTGGTTTTTTTTTTTTTTAAATCCATGTGAAGGATGGTGGAAAGGAATGAAGCAGTTTCTCCCGACCAAATCAGCAGAACATGAAGAAACTCCTGTACGCTACAGCAGCAGCGAAATCAGTCACCTAAGACCAAGAGAAGTCCCAACAATGCTGCAAACAGAGTCTGCAGGTGCATTTTACTGGATTTGTGGGCTGTCTGTATATGAAATGCCAAAAAATGTCAGGAATTTGTCTACATTTAATTTCCTGTTTCTTTTGGGGAACAGAAGAGAAATGGATAGTTCTGTTAAGTGCATTTCTGAAAATGCAACCTTTTTGACACCTGTTCTCAGTGTATCATAAAAGCATGTATTGATTGACTTGACATATTGTGGACAGACACTTTCCCAAGTTAATGCAGGAACCGAAAGTTTCCTTATTTGTTCTTAAACCCCATAAACAGTTGAAGGATTTTTTTTTTTAAGCCATGTTTTCATGCACCGGAAATAATGTCACCCCCTTATCTTTATGCTTAAATCTGAATTGTGGCTCTTTGCATGGGTTAAATAATTCTTTTGATCCATGAAAGCAGGAGTTACTGATAACGGCACGTGCCCTTTACGTGGTGAACCAGTCGTTACAGGAAGATGACTGACTGTGCCTTTGGTTCTGCACTTATGCGCTGCTGGCAGAAATATGCAGCCGTGCAGGAATTACAGCTTCACAGCAGGCAGCATTCCTTGTCTCTTTTTGGCTGCTTGTCTGTTTTTGCCTAGCTAGCCAGGTTTCTCACCTCCTGCTTTTGTAACTCAGACTCTCTGTTGAACTAAAGCATCTCAGCTGACCACATGCTGGCTTCCCCCTCAGCGGACAAAACCCTCCACCCCAAGGACCACTTTTTGTCCAAAGCCAGGCAGGATAATTTCATGTCATTCTGATTTTGCAGGGAAGCATGTTTCAAAAAACTTTTGTTTTGAGGCAGATTTACAGCATGGGAAACTGCAGCTCACCAGGGAAGAAGTATAAACCTGGGAAGTCAGGATGTTGTAGCTATCCCGATGGCTATAACTATTGGGTGGAAATGACTTTTTTCCCAAAGCAATTGGCACTGGCGGACAGAGACAGACTGCTGATTTGACCTAGGATGATAATTGACAGGTTGTATTTAATATGATGCCACTGTAACAAAAAAAAAAATCCATTAAGTGTGTTTTTATTTTGTTTTGTTGGGCTTGCAACACAGAGTATGCTCAGCCACTGGTAGGGGGAATTGTCGGCACGCTTCATCAGAGATCAACCTTTAAACCAGAGGAAGGGAAAGAAGCAAGTTACGCTGATTTGGACCCTTACAATTCACCTATACAAGAAGTTTACCATGCTTATGCTGAACCACTGCCTATAACTGGACCAGAATATGCAACTCCAATAATCATGGACATGTCCAGCCATCCCAGCACACCTCTTGGCGTTCCTTCCGTTTCCACCTTCAAAGCTGCAGGGAATCAAGCTCCTCCACTGGTTGGAACTTACAATAAACTCTTATCTAGGACAGACAGCACATCATCAGCACAGGCGCTGTACGATACACCAAAGGGGCAGTCGGGGCCGGGTGCCGCCGCCGAATTGGTGTACCAGGTACCACAGAGCGTGGCCCATTCCCCGGGGAGTAAGGATGAACTAAGTTAGCTCACGAGTATGGTAGAATGATGGCTTGTTTTTAAAAGCCAGTTCCATAAAGCTGACAGTTTCTTTTTTTAATCGCATTGTGTTGATATTGTTAGTCTTAAGTAATACGATGTTGAACCAAAAGATGTGGTGTCAGAGATGTGGGAAACCATTAATTCTGCCTTTCCTTAAGCTGTACATATAATTACAGCTTGTTTCCCGCAAAACCGTAGGCTTTTGTATTACTACTGTACAATTGTCTGTCAGACATGAGAGAAGAAATCTTCAAGATTAGCTTCAGTAATTCATAGATGTGAATGACAAATTGGGAGAAAGAGTTTAAAGTACGAAAGCCAATAATGTCTTGCTAATGGTACTATTTCTGGGGGATACCCCCCCCCCCAAACCCCAAAGCTCCTTTCTCAGATCCATATGTAAGCACTAGAGCTTCTAAAATTAATTTTACCCTCTAAAATGCCTGCACAACTTTGGACTTTAAAAACTATATGAGGACTGATGGCAAAAATCCCATTAACTCATGGCCTAAAATAGTTTTGATTCTAAATCATGTTATTTCACATTATTTCAGCTTTTGTTCCCAGGATTAGGAATCATCAGCTGTGTGTTCCTCAAAAGTTTCCTGCCATTTTTGTTAGCCTTCCAAAACTAGAGTCCGCTGCCTGCACAATCTAGTTTCTGCCTCATCTCCTTAAGCCACTCCGTCTGTGCCTCCTGGATCCCTAGGAAGGAACAAGACAAGCAAGCTACATGGCAACTGCTTTTACATCTTCCCTACTAAGTGAAGGCTACTCCAGTAGCGTCCACCTCGAGTTCAGACTTCCCGGCTGGTCAATGCGCAAGAAGCCTCCAGGTCTTCGGGGTGACTCAATTCAGAAAGTTTTTCCCTCTCCCCCCGCCCTGCCCCCGCCGGAGTATCTATTGTTGTGTGTTAAGATGGGAGCTTATACAAAGGAAGACATGTATATACTTTTGTGAGTGCTTAAGGAAGCACACAAATATTCTAATGGTGCACAGTTTGTGTTACACACGCATTTAGCACACACGGTACGTTTTAGCACAACTGAAAACCTTTGGCCTTACGGCTTTTCTTATGATTGTTCTCATTAGGAGTATAAAAGATTTGAGAACTGTTCTGTTGAGAACTGTTTGAGAACAGTACTGTTCCAAAGAATGTCCATTTCAGAAGCATTTAATTGAACTTGTATCCTTTGAATGTTCCAATGTTCTCTACTGTGAAAACAGTCCAGTCAGTCTTCTATTTGAGATAACATAGACTAGTTTTAGCTAGGTAATCACAAAATGAAAACAATTTGGATATCTTATTTGCCATTTTTTATCTTGTTAGAAACAAAGCACAGCTTTTTAACCTAAGTAGTAGGAAAAAAAACCACAATAAAAATGCTGTATTTTTATCGTAATGGCACTGTTGGGAGGATGCTGAATTAATTTATACGTGTGAAACCCCCTATCTACACATTAGCCCATTTTACGGACTTCAGTGGTTACCGTTTGTTTCTGTGTCGTAACTCAAGTCAGCCTTGTGTATTGCCCAGGGTCCTTAACCGAGGTGGAGAAGATCCAAACTGAAACTAAAATACTGTTGAAGAGGGCTGCCACCATGTCATGTCTTTATACCAGTATGGTACCCCAACATCACTTGAAAATTTGTTTGCACAGGGGTTGGATATAAACACAGTAATCCAAAATTACTTGTGGCCTGTTCAACATCTGGAATATGTTAGTACACACTCTGTGCTGCCTTAAAGCCCAATTCTGCAAGTTTCTGAGCATTCATTCTCCGTCATTGAGAATGATAATTATTTTTAAGCCTAAATGTGAATGTAAGTAAGGGTGGTGTGTAAGACCCATTCCTGAAAAAGAAGGTCCTGCCTATAGTTGTTACTGCGACTGGTTCCGCTTGATACAGCTCGTCTGCAATCTTTGTCGTTCTGCTTAAACAGGTAAGTAAGGGTGCTTGCCCATCATCAGCAACTATGACTTCTTTGAAATTATCTGAGCTGATTTTATCTGAAAGGGGCGGGAGGTTATTTATTTGCACCAAGATGTGAGATATTTATTCCAGCCAAGTTAAGAAACCTCTGCATTCTCAAACTGTACCAGTTCAGGCTTAGAAAAATTAATCTACCATAAAAATAAATGGATGTGTTCAAGTCAGTAAAACCAAGACTCTTGGACTTAATTATTACTGTAGGCCAGGTATGGTAGAACTGTGGGTATACTGTAGGCGAAGATGGTGTAAGAATAAAACAGTTCCCCTACAGTGGGTTATTTTTTAAGCAACTGTAATGCAGTGTCATTATCGGACCAGCATGAGCTGCTGTTGATCAGAATGGTTGTTCTTAAGAATTCAAGCCCCTCTTCTGAAGGAAACTGGTCCCAAGCTTTGCTCCTTGCTTTCAACTTTGGACACGTTATCTGCTAGGGCTAAGAAGATAAGTTTGAGTATGTAACGGTTGGGTTTAAAATGTATGCAACAAACTGGTAAACATTGATTCCCAAATGTAAGTTGCATGACACACTTAAGATCAGCATTCTCCTGTGTACAGTACAAGCAGAGGTACATTTAATGGGTCTCTGCTACATGTGAAGACATATGGCTATAAAATGTATTTCAATCTTGTTTGTTTGGCTTGAGTATGCTCCCAGAATGTATGTTCTTACCTCAGCATGTATTGTAGTTGCTCAGTATTTGTATATGTTGCTAGAACTTAGACTGTATAAATAGCGAGGGGTTTTTTTATATGTATGTTAAAAAGTATTTTAAATAAATTGTACATACGTATTACTCGGTATGTTTGTATTTATCCCCTACTTGATACGTAATTAGTTTCTAGTTTGGAAATGCGAGGGTTATTTATGAGTTACCGTACTACAAGGAGGTTATGCCCTGCCTCCAAGAGTGACACTGTACCCTGTCCTGGCAGCAGGTGTTTGTTGGTCCCTGCCCCAGCTCACCAAGCCTGGGAAGTAGTAAACAGACACGCACCAGAGCACCCCCGCCGGCTGGAGGCTGCTGCAGGGGCGAGTGGTACTTACAGGAGGGAGCATCCCTGGAGTTACCCGCTGGCAGAATGCTGCCTCTGGAGTCCTGTGTGCTAAGGGGCCGAGGCACAGCACAGGCAGCTGCCCTGTGTTCATGTAATGAGAAAGTCAGGCTCTGGTCCCGTGTAACCCGGTGCTTGGATGCAGAGACAATCCCCCTCCACACCTCTCTAGGGGTAGAGGGGTTTGCACCAGTTTATTCTTAACCTAGACCGGGGCTATTTTCCAGTTACTGAGAAAAAGCTGCTTTTGCTTTCAAAGCTTTCCCCTTCTTTAGCTTAATTCTAGCACTGCAGTTCCTAAATCATAATTACTCTTCTTTTGCAAGTAGAAGGTTAAAATTGGATCCCGAATGGCTCAGTCCTGTGCTTGTCAAACTGAAGCATCCTTGCAACATTACAAGCAGACTTGTCTTCAGAAATGCATGCCTGCAAGCATCCCTGCTTTAGGTGACCACGGTTCCTGAGGGACCGGTCTCAAGTGGGACAGCCATCTGTGTAAGGCAGAACACCTGCCATTTCTTTATCTGCCACGGCATCTTGTTAAACTTACATTCTGCATGAAATGCAGCTTGCCTGAAATACTGCTACTTCAGCTTGGGCTGTCTCAGGTTCATGTTTAAGGTCTTCCACATCTTGCATGAATTGGGGGTGTGTGTGTGTGTGTGTGGAAATGGAAGCAAAAATGTATCTAGATTTCTGAAAATGTTTCAGGAGGCAAACCCCCCCGCCCCCCCCCCCGCTTTT
>VZTL01007313.1:4460-18543 GCA_013400535.1 Scopus umbretta
AAAAAAAAAAAAGTGAATTGCCTTTGTATTGACCCAGCATCTCCCAATAGCCTGGCCGCGGGCAGACGAGCCCAGTCGCGAGGCAAAGCTGGCTGTAGGCTTACTATTAAAAAAGCATCTTTATCCCTGGGCAGAAAAGAGCCTTTCCGCATGAATGGCCATTTTTGTCTCGAGGAACGTGCCGCTGCGCATCCCGAGTCTATGAATTGTATCATTAAATACTCCAAATTTTTCATTTGTGAGAACACACTCTTATTTCTAGGTTTTGGCACTTATCGCTCGAGGGGGGGGGGGGGTGAAAAAATCTAAAGAGGTTTTTGTTGTAGCTGCTTTCCGGTGATAGTTCGTAATGCCCCTACCTCTTCCCAGGCGCTGAAGACCAGCAGCAGGAGCCTGCCGCAGGCGCCGGCGGGCGCGGGGCTGACCTTCAAGGAGAGGATGAGGCTCTGCGGCATCCTTCACGCCTTCCGAATCCGCACCGTCACCATCAACAGGATGATGAACTACCTGACCTCTCCGGAGAGCTCGCTGTAAGCGCCCAGCCCTCCAGCACTTGGGGTATAAAATTCACCTAAGGACGCTTCGGAGAAAAAAAAAAAAAAAGTAGGGTCAATATCCTGCAAGGTGGCTGGGGGCTTTTTAGGAACCAAGCGCAGAATATTTCACAGAGTTTCTTACGTTTTAGTGGGCTGTTGTCAGTGCCTTTGAAGCCATCACGTTAAACGTCTAGGTTTCTAGAAAATAAGCTACATCGCAGCACCAAAACGTTCTCAAACCGCCGAACACTCGACCGTAATTTGCCTTAAATGTTTTATTTATTCAGCTGTAATTTTCAGAAATTGAAACATATTTATAATAATCAACTTATTTATGATGATATTCCTTATTTATTCTATTTATTGCCTAATAAAATTAAAGTTTGCATTAAAACCGTGGCGACCTTTTTTTTCCAGATATACCGTGAATACTTTTAAAATACTTTGAACATTGCTGGCATGTAAAGATATACCATAGTAACATTCACCCCTGACACCGCATTTGAAAATCCCGTTTCCGCCTTGTTACTTACAGCAGATGTGTTTCTTGTGGATTTTCTCTCGGACTGAGCACTAGAAGCAACCCACCTGATTTCGTCTTCATATACAGTGATTTCCCAGCCAGTTACGCAGTTTCTGGGGTGAAATGCTGGCCCCGCCAAAACCAATGGCTAAATTCTTTGTTTCAGTGAGGCAAAGATTTACGCGTAGCTTTGAAGGCCAGGAGGGATGCCGGGATGATTATCTTCCCAGTTCCATGATTATCTGCCCAGTTCCTGCCGGCGGTACGTAAGCCAGCCCAGACCAAGGCGCCCATGCCCTCTTTGGTGGATCTGCCCTCGGCCGAGCACTGACTTTGGCCATGTCCCAACGCTGCCTCCACTGCCTCTCGTCACCCCATCAGCACCTTGCTCTTCAGCTCTCTTCCCTCGCTTGGCTTCTCCAAGCTCTGCCCTCCCATCTCTTTGGGGACCCCCAAGCAGCCCTCTTTAATGTCAAGGGGCTGGTGGGACCCCCTGCTCTTCCAAATGCCGAGGGGACGGCTGCCGTCCTCATCCTCTCCCCTCTTCACCAAGCGCTGGGGTTACCCGCACACCACACCAGCTCTTAAAACGTGACCTTGTACATTCCCAGAGCTTTCTAATGGGGCCAGAGCCATGCTCCCTGCTCCCACACACCGCCCGCCACGTACACCGAGTTGTAAGGTAAAGAGCAACCTCGTGCAAGTGTAACGTTTTAATCCTTTCTGCCTGCAAGAACCGGACAAAGCCAAACTGAAGACCACAGAAATAAAATATACTCGTTTTTTTAGAAGGTCCTTGATTTTGATTTGAAGAACCTGAGGGCTGAAGACCTTATCATCTCTTTTGACCATCTGCTACGCTATCCGGTTACCCTCATTATTACAAATAAGCGCCTTATTTCCAGCTTGGATTTACTGATGTCTGCTTCTGACCAGAGGGTCCTATTAGAGCTTTGTTTGCATCGGGTATCTTCAAGGTCCCCCTGATGGCAATTTGCCCCTGTTTGTCCCAGAGAGAAGAGCCCAGGGCAGCTCAGCCTGGGGATGGAGAGCCCCACACGAGCCTCCCTGCCTCCCAACAACTTTTTCCCCCCCCTAAAATCCCTGTTGGCAGAAGAGCCCGCGAGGTCCTGGGCACCAACACACCCCTTTTCCTCGGCCATCCCCTGGGATGTCCATAGCAGTGGAGCATCAAGGGTTGGAACGACGGCCCACAACATACAACAGCCTTGCAACATTTCATCCAATAGCTAAAATTTTTTAAAAAAGACAAAATCCAAAATCATAGGTAAATAGTGTAAAAGTTTCCTTTTTAATCCTGATTTTTTTAAAAGTATGCTTTTTCTTTCATAAACATACGCAGAGGAAGATGATCAAAAGAATCCTGTGTCTTTATAAACAAGACAACCTCCTGTCTGGGGCCGCCGCTGTCTTCTGCACATAAGGTTATTCCCGTATCGTTCAAAATTCTGTAGTATGTGCATTATTGACAGGGTAAACAGCCTTTGCAGAGGTTTTGGCTTCTGCCATTTTTGTTTAAGCACCTAATTCTATTCAAGTTAAAATTAATCCAGTAAAAAAAACCACACATATAAGAAGCTTCTAGTACAAAAAAAAAAATATACAACATAAAAAATTATCTCATAAAAATTTAGACAGACTATACAGAAGAGTGCAGAAGTTCCCAGGGAAAATTCAAAGCTGCCTGGAGTTAATAGTGGTGTTCCCGTGACACCAGTCTTCGTTTTTTTAGAGAACAGAACCACAGCTTAACAAGGACTGAATGTACACGAGTATATACAGTAATTATATATATATATACCGTGATTATGCAAAGGAAGTTATCTGCAAGTTTAGGATTATTCTTCCCTGATCATGGGCATCTGTGAGAAATACAACGTACCTCATGATTTTGGCAGTTCAATTCTTTTTTTTTAAGGGGACAAAAGTTTCTGCATAACTTTTCTCCCTCTCTTTCCCTGATGTAAATAAAAACGTTTCCAGATAATGATCATATACCTGAACAAGGTAAACTGGTTTCTTCCAGTGTTCATGTCTTTTAAGA
Source organism: Scopus umbretta (assembly GCA_013400535.1). NCBI lineage: Eukaryota > Metazoa > Chordata > Aves > Pelecaniformes > Scopidae > Scopus > Scopus umbretta. Next base: position 7,585 of record VZTL01007313.1, read on the forward strand.
CTGGCTCAAATGAGACAAAGCTGGGTGGCAGTGTTGGGTTTCCCCGTCCGTGAAGCCCGGCACTCCTGGCCGCGATGCCGGGATCGCACCGCGTGAGTAATTGCTCCTGAAAGTCTTACGTGTGCTTACATCCGCGCGAAATTTCATTCACATTGCTCGCGAAGATCCTGCCAAAACTTTCCGCTGAGTGATGATGCCTTGTGCCTCGTCCCTCCCAAATCTCAGCGAGATCCCGGGGAAGCGGCCGGAGAAGCCTAACGGCTGGCCAGGGAAGCTCCCACTGCGCTCCTTCTAGCTGCGGCTTCACCGGCTCAGCACCGAGCCACGGAAACCTGAGGAAAGGAACACGCACAACCAGACAGAGGTTATCTGATCTCTACAAGTTATGGCAGCACTCAAGCTCAATCGTAAATGTACGACAAGCCTACGAGGCAGCGCAAGGCTACGGCGCAGACAGGTTTGTGAGGGGCGGATGAGCGAGGGAGCGCAAGCAGCTTTCCACCCTTGGAAGCCAGGCTGCTTTTCGGGCGAGTTAAGAAAGGGCAAAGCTTTGCCTGTTTGCAAAAACAACAACAACAAAAGTACGTCTCTCATTTTTAAGGAAGATTCCTCTTGGCTGGTTGAGTTCTCAGCCCGCGGAACAACTCTGGTATGCGCAGGATGAACCGAACGTAAGGAGTCCCCCAAAAATCAGTGGGAGCACCCGTGGGCAGTAAGGAGATACAAACACACACACACGTCTGCAGGACTGAACTGCTAAGTCATCCGTCAGGGGAAGGTGTTGATTAACTGTCCCTAAAATAGGTAAGAGTAAAGACCCAAACGTCTCTTCTTTGGACTCCCTGAGAAAACCAAGAATTGGTCTGGGTATGTAGCGCTGACTGGTCTGGCCGTGATGGCTGGGTCAAGCGGAGAGTACTCCCAACACAGCCAGTGCAAAATTGCTATTCATTTTTTATCCGTTTCTGAAGGGAAGTATAAAACTGCCACAGGAAAGAAAGTCATGGCTAAGATCAGGAGGGAGACAATTTTGACCTACGTAGTAAAACATGCACTCGGTATTCAGTAAACTCTCTGATGCGAATTCTTAAAATACACCTGAAACACACTGATGTAATTAAATAAGTACGATGGGAAGGCGATACCTTCTAGGGCTTGCAGTATCTCATAGGGCACTTTTTCATGGAGACTTTCGTACAAAGCTGCTGCCGTTCCGTTGCTTTGCTCTCTGTCTCTCCACTTGCTTAACAACATAAATTTTTGCATATTAACCTCTTTCTCTGTTGCCTGAATCTGCTCAATGTCTTTCATTTCCATCTGAAGACACTCAATGGCAATTTCTCTCCACTGCCTACCAAACAACTGTGCGATCTCCATCAGCTGTTTATCAGTTAAGTTTTTTGTCTCAATTCCATCTGAAAAGACATAGAACAAAAACCAGATTTAACATTGCTCTTCTCATTAAACTTGTAACTAAATGACACTATTAGTTCTGTGCGTGGCCGGGGACATATGATGCAGGTGATCTTATTATTCAGATTATCCAGCAAGGTCAGAGCCAAGAGCTGGGGAAAAGCACCTGAAGGACTAAGAAGCCTGGCTTATGAAGTTGACAACATCTGATTGCACGCTGGCTGCTGTAAAGGATTTTTTTTTTTCCATTTATAAGCAGCTATTCATCTAGTAGAAAAACTGTACAAACTGCGCGTTAGGTCTCCCAGCACCCGGAGATTTGAGAGGTGTAATATTAAGGCCAGGCTAAGCACTCGCTACCTCCTGACAAGTTCAGATGCCGGTTTTTCTTGAAACCTACAGCTGCTCCAGATGTTTGGTTTTCCTCTCATTACAATGGCTCAGAACTCTCAGCCCGCACAGTTACACCGATTGAGCCGCTTTCCTCCTCGGCATCACCAATCAGACATAAAACTGAGGTTTTGAGGGGTGGAAGCTCTCCCTCTGGTGGCTACATGCACCCATAAACAAACACCTACATGGCCACTCTTGCTGATTTTTTTTTTCATTATTTATTGAACTAACACTATTTCTTCTGTATTTTTTCCAAGTACCCATTAGTAAGAGTAGTTTCTGGGAGGGAGCTCCCAGACACCGAGCATTTCTGACCATCAGAACATCACATGTCAATGACACACGGGAGATGATATTTTTTTTTCGGAAAAATTCAGCCGATTATGGCTCAGGAGGTATCCCAAACGCAAAGTCTGAGACATGTAGCGGAAACCTCTTTCAAAAGCAGCCACCATTTCCCAGTCTTAGAAGACACCACCATTTTAGCTGACCCTTATAAAGCAAATTTCCTAGCTGCTTCTCCCCACTTACTTACCAAATGAATGACAAAAGTGTACCAAAGTATACAAATCTAGGTACGAATCTGCGTCTGCAAAAGCAGCGCTTTCTCCTCCTATATTTCATGCTCAGATCCATGGAAGTCTTTAAAAAAGTGAGCTCAGGTTCCATTCAAGGGATACAAAAAAAACCCCACAAACCTGTTATTTTAAGTGACACAGAAGGGCTCTACCTGCAGGATTGCCGGTCTTTTGCTTTTTGCTACAGAGCTTCTCTTCTTCCAAAATGCCGATGGCTGGTTTCCGCTTTTTGACACCTAAGAAGCAAGTGAGAGGTGGTGTTGCTTCTTTCCTACCACTTGAGCTACAACGGCAAGCGAGGCACACAGAAAAACAAGCAACCCCGACTTATCTCCCCATTGACTTACTGACTGCGCTTCTTTTCTGCTCGTTTTTGTTCTGGTCGTAAAGGATCCAGTCACCTGGCAAACAGTTTTCAGAGGAAACAGAAGGTGAGGTAGGAATTCCCATGGCTATGCCCTACATCCAACAATTCTCGGATACAGACCCAACCTGTTGGGTGGATTCCGGCTGCTGAACTAAGGTTTTACATGATGAGATGATTTTTTTTCCCCTTTTTACCCAACGTGCTTGCAGCGCACCATCCACAATACGCAACAGAGATTCCGTATTATTCCCAAGAACTGAAACTTAAGCGGAGCATCCTCCTGCACCCCCCACGGCGCTGAAGCCTTTCCCTGTTTGCTCGCGAGGGATTCTGCAGGTTACAACAACCTCCCAGAGCTCTTCCCTTTGTGTTTTATCACTCCCAGCTCCAAACCGCGCGACGGTAACAGCAGGAATTTCGGTGCCTCTAAGGGCTGAATTGTATCCCAACTCCTGCGTCTTTTTGGTCGCGGGAAGACCAAAGACTCACTCTCTCTTAGTTTCGCTTTCCATACGGTCGCATCGGACTCCAGCTCAACCAAAGACAAGGTGAAGTCGTCGGGTTTCTCCAGATAGACTTCAATGTAACTTTTTAGTTTCAGGAGAGATCCATCAACAAATTCAATTTCCTATACAATGTAAATACGTTAAAAATTTAAAACATTTATCCAAACGTAAACTAAAGAGGAGTACTTGGCTGGTGGCACAGATCCGGGCCCAACTCTAAGCTCCCCAGAGCTTTGCTGTTGACTTTGCCGTCAGGATTTCATCCCAAAATTTTAGGGCTGTAAGAGGCAAATGCCTTCTGCAGCGATGGCAAACGAATGTGCAAAATGCCCTTAATACCTGTGCAGGAAAAGCCATTTTGTACCACATTTCTAATCCAGCTGCAGTGGATGAAATGAGGGTTGTGTAAGGCACTTACCTCTGGAGTTACTTCAGCTTCTGGCTCACAAACTAATCTATACTTCTTTCCTGTCTGTAGTAATTTCTGGCATACAGGGGGCTTGTCAATTTTAACTAATTTCTTCTTGGAATGTTTTACGGCTCTTGAGATATCCTAAAATTTAAAAATACAATTTAAAGGTTACTCACCTCAGTAAAGGAAATAACATTTAAAACCTCTGCTAACGTGGCTCCTTGGGCTTTTCGCTGTCCCCAGCTCCATGAAATGGCCACGACCTGTTCCACACGGCAAGCTTTACAGGAAGCTGTGCACTAAAACCACCACGCTCGACAAGCGTCAAACAAACTTCTTCAGCTATTGTGCTACATGGGTGAAATTACACAGAACAGTCTGCGACCCAAATAAAAGGAAGGTTATTTGCTGCTGTCCTCTCCTGGCCTTTGCCTACATATTGCAGGCGGGAACGGGTGAGAGGACAAGAAGCTCTTTCAGGTTCAGATCCCGAGCTCCGTGGATTTTGGTGGCAAACAGGTTTCTGATGTATTTCTTTTCTATAGCAGCTTGTGAGTGAGCATGTGGGCCAGTATAATTCCTTAAATATCGTATCCTAGCTTGGCAGACCTTTTTGGTATGGAATATATATCTCTCTCTAAAAAATAAATATTATTATTGCATGCAAACACTGGGGCTAGAGAAGAGCATCTCTTTGCCGTACCCCATCCTCATACTGCAGCATCCCGATAACCCACCCTGCCAGTATTTCCACACCACACCACCCTACACCCCTGACACGAGCCGTACCTTTATAAAGGAGTCATTGTTTGTAGCCACGTAGACCCGAAAGGATAAGGAGGGATGCTCGTCGACGACTTTGTAGAGGATGACGGCGCCGTGGTACTGCACCGGCTCCTGGCTCTGGATGAGCGGTCCCACCGGCGAGAGCGAGCTCACCAGCCACTTCACGTGCGAGGCCGAGTAGTCGGCGGAGGGCTCGATGGCTGCGCCCTCGCCTTTGATGTGCAACACCTTGAAGGCCATGCCAGCGCCATGATCTGCGGAGACACGGGGCCGTCTCAGCGCCTCCTGCGCCGGGGAGCCGGCAGCCTCCCGCGCCCGCCGGGCCGGTGGCCGGCACTCACCGCCGAGGCAGAGGGAGTGGGGAAACTGGATGGAGGTGAGAGCAGAGGCTGAGTTGCAGTGCACGTCGAAGAGGGGGCCACCCACGATCCACGGCTTTTTCACGAGGTTGGCGTATTTGCTCCAGGATAAGAGGGAATATGTGATTTTGACGGCCCCCGTGACCTCAAAAATCAAGCCCGTGAGGCTGCACTGGTAAGTCCCCTCTGCGTCCAGCTGCACCCTGCCGTGGGCAAGAGGGACCCGGTTAGTTTAGTTTCCACCGCCTAGTAAATACCGTAACAATGTGGTTTGCAAGGGATAACAGAGAAACTCCCTTCCCGACAAGCGCAGAGCACTTTATCTGAACAGCACAGAAGCCACAACAATTTTTTTTCTCCGGTCTCTATGTTTAAACCATCACTGGAGTATTAAAAACTGGCCAGGAGGACCCAGCCAGTGCATGCAAAATAGCTGTAATGAACATTTTGCATAACGTTTCCTGCAAACGAGGCAGCTGCTTTTACACGAAGGGCTCAGCCCAGCTCCCATCGACGTCGGAGCCAACACTGTACACTGACAACACCGACGTCGTACGTGGGCAACACCAACACCGCACGCTGATGACAACTTCCAAGCCAGAGAGAGGGAGCACAAGGCTGGCGTCCAACGAAAAATGCAAGGTCAGTGCAAACGGGGAGGACGAGCATTCCTGCGAAGCAGGGCAAGAACCCTCATGTATGTCCAGACTAAAAGCAAGCATGCAAAAACGTGCCTGATGCTAATTAACGCAGCGAGACGAGGCAGGCAGGAAGACATCCCAAGAGCTTTCTTGGACCGGGACCTGCAGGCAGCATGGGCAGCTGCTCTAAACTGTTTCTTTTTAAGGATTTGGGGGCAACCATTGTAACTCCAACTGTATTTGTGCAGCAAATGAGTCTTTTTATCACTTAAACTGAAGAGACAAATATCTTGATGAGAACAACATAAATGTATACCCGTTATATTAAAAAAACCATACACAAGTTGTCCTCCAGAAAGTCTCCAGGGGCTCACTTGCTCCTTCTGGTCCTATATAAATAGATAAAAGAAAAATACACATTTTGAAAGGCATTGAGAGAACAGAATTACAACTTGCAGATTATCTCATGCAAAATATGTGGGGTTTGGGTTTTTTTTTTAATAAACATACATTTTCATTTCTGCAGTGCTCACAGGGTGGCAGACAGTTCACTCCTAGCGAGAAAACAGGAAGATCAGCTCATTAAAAGCAAAGTAATTAAAGACCCAGAAAAAACCCCAACCCTCAAGAGATCTGCCGCTACCTGATTCATTGCAGTGCGGTAGCGATTCCTTCTCCTCTTGTTCTTCATCTACGAAAAAGAAGTTTGCAGCAAATACCTCAGCCTCCAGCAGGCTTCTGCTCCCACATTCAGCAAGGACAACCCACTAGCTTAATTTGCTAACATTAAAAAATACCTAAGGAGAATATTCCTAAGACTAGGCTCTTACAGGCACCCTTGCACACCTGCGGGTGCAGGGCTCACGCAGCGTGGGGATGAAGCTGAACATGAGGATACACCGTTTGGCAAGAGCTCATAACTTGCCCAAACTACCGGGAATTTTCACAGGAGTTAACACAAGACTCGTCCCCAGGCTGAGTCTCATCGTGCCAAGTACAAAGTTCAACCAGCCGGCATGGCAGCTGGCCGCAGCGCTTCCCAGTAAACAGGTAACCACACCATTTGCGGTGTATTCGTCCCTGAAGCGATTTAAAAGTGCCCGGATCCTCCTTCCTAACCCCCAGCGCAACGGAAAGCAAGCGGAGCTGACGCATCGGGCAAAAGCTTTTAGCCCGAAGGGTGCATTTCGCCCAGCTGTGGCAACAAGGTGTGCGGACGGGCTGGCTGCCGGCGCGCTGAGGCGCGGGCGCTGCGCCGCTCGCTTTTGCTCCCCGTCCCACCAACACCCCTCCCTGCAAGCAGGGACTCCAGCCAGGCTGTCCCAGAGTCATCCCAGGACGTCAACTCCCTCCTGGGCAGGCAGACGTGGGAGAGGCGGAAAACGTACCGCTGCAGCGAACGGCCTGGAAAACGTCAGGCAAAGCCCCGCCAGCGCGTTGGCTCCCGTCCCGCAGCGGTGCTATTTCACTCCCCGGGCTGCGGCGGGCTGGCAGCGACCCGGGGCCAGCCGCGGCGGGCGGGTGAGGAAGGGTGCCCCAGCGCCGTCCGGCGTCCGTCTCCCTGCACCCGCAGCCCCGCGCCGGGCTCCATTTGCAAACAGAGGCGGCGAGCGTGCACCGCGCATGCACCCCCCGTACCCCCCCCCGCTTCTTGGGATATATCCCGAGCGCACAGCTTTACCGAAAGACACGGAGGTGACGGCTGGGCCAGCACTAAATCGCTCTCTTGCCATCACATAGCATTACCCTCGTGCATCCCTTGCCCGCGTTGGCTGCCTCGCGCCTTGGAAGGCAGATACAAGGAGCAAAACAAAAGCACACTCACCCGACTGTCTTCCATCCAGCTCCTCCGCATCTGATGAGAAAAAAGAGCTTTGCAATTATTTAACTGAAGATTAACTACGGATCTTGCACGAAACCAGAATAAACTGCTGGTGGTGTGACCCGCGTAAGTGCAAACCCGCAGGCTTTTCATCAACAGCACACGCTTCCTTTAATTCTTTTCCTGCCCATCCTGTTTTGCCACTTCTGCTGCCAACTTTTAAGCGGATTTATAGCCTCTTGGTGTTGGGACAACTACTGTGGTGTAAAAACATCGCCACGCATTGTGTCTACGAGACTAAAGCAACGTTAGCTGCTGCTCCTCTATTATTGTTCTGCTCAAAACGGAGCAGCTAGGCAATCATTTGCTCACAAAAATATCATTCTGCTTTTCAGCATGCAATCACTGAATTAATTAATTAATCAATTAATAGCCTTATACAATAACCCTGAGACCACTCCCGCGAAGAGCAGCTGGTTTAAGCTGAACGTACGTTTTCGAAAGGGACAAAATACATAAATCGCAGCGCGATGCTCACCTGACTCCTCTTCCGAGCCACTGCTGGAGCTGTTTTCGGAATCATCCTCTCCTTAACAAAATTACAGCCCATTAGTCGCAGGCAGAATGAAATAAAGCAATGCCACAGGTAAGTAAAAGGATACATCTAGAGGTTTACATACATCAGGTCGGTCAGCAAGTTAGATAATATAACAAGGTAGAAAAAATACTTAGGCAGAGAGGAGCATCAGAGCATCACATCCCGGCACCAGAGGAGACTTAGGAGTCACCCAGGCCCTCCTGAAGGGTATGTGTGATGTTCAAGATGCTTAATTTTAATGTTTTATGCAGCCCGGGACTATTTTGGAGCTTCACCCGTGGCACGCCCCAGTTCACCCGGCTAAACTGCGGTTTCCCGGGACGTGCACGTGAGGTGGGAGAAGCATCAGTGGGAGCTGGTGTGGCCCACCAGTGACGTGACCCGCGGGGATGGGCCACACGCGGCTTTAATAAATGATTCCTACAAACAGAAGCTGAAGGAAAACCAGTACTGCACAGCAAGTGACGTGAGGAGCTGCAGCAGTGCCTACACCGTGGTTTTATCACGGTGCGGGGAAATGGCGGGTGCAAGGCCGGCCACGCCAGCCCACGTGCCTGGAAAGCCCTCAGCCACGTCTCTGCTCACCCGCTGGGTGCTCCTCGGCCGAGCCCTCTCCCTCCGCACCGCTGGCCACCACCTCTGCAAGAGAAAAGCAGTCGGGGGATGTAGGCTTGAAAAGGATTTAACTCTTCTCTTGGCGTTTTTGCGCTGTGCAGGTCAGAGGAAGGGAATAAATAGCAAAGGAATGCGAATTTTTAAAATCAGTATGAAAAAATCAAAACTCTTGTCCGTTAAACTAAGGCATGGCACCACTTCTTTTAAAGCCAGCAGTTATAAAATTGTCATTTCCATTCCGAAGGATGGGCATTTTTCATAACAGACCCACCTGAAGCGCTGAATTTCACAAAATTACCATACCTTTTTCATCTGAAGAGAGGGACTCAGCTCCGCTGGAAGACAAAAAAGACAAAATACATGAGCAGATCCGTCAGTCCTTTGCCATGCCTCCACACAAGCAGGCATTTTCCCACCTCCCTGCCCTCTGGCATCGCTCCTCGGCTTTGGCCAGGGAATCGGAGGTTATAAGGTAACTTAGGATGGGGAGCTAGGAGTTAAAAAATAACTTTTTCTAACATCACCACCCATGGCCCTGGCTCTTGTCCTGGCCCTGCCAGGGTCGCCTGGCTCTCCTGCACGTTTCCCACCGGCACAAGCCCTCGGCCCCGGGCCCTTCTGCAAAGCGCCCGGAGTTTGTGTGCCAGGCGCCCGCTGCTTTTGGTAGTGATCCAACCGATCTTCTCCAGCAAGGCACGAAGCTCAGATAAACGCGACGGCTCAACCGTGGCAGATGACTCCCATTTGTGCCCACGGCAAATTTGTGGCTCGTGGCAAATTCAAACTGACTTCCCATTCGCTCTTGAAAAGGGAAAAGGTGCTGGTTTTATCATTTACGGATAAAGATCAGGTCTGGAAACTTTCTGTGGAGCTGCACAACATTCCCTCTGCAGGCCCGCTGTATAAGCACCATAAAAGCTGCTGCTGAGGGAGGGAACTGCCCTGGGCACGGTTACCATAAACCAGCAGGTGACATCCAGCTCTCCAGCGCTTCGGTGGCACGAGCAAACATCCCAGCCCCTCCGCCCTGCCAGCGGCCAGCTGGAACGGCAGCCGTACTCCACTCGGGCAGGGAAAGATAGAATCACAGAATCCTAGAATCATTAAGGTTGGAAAAGCCCTNGCAGTCGCTCTTCGGCAGCTCAGCTCAGGAGGCTGATTTTGACCGTGGCGGGCTGCCTGCCGTGCATCCACAGCCCATCCGCTCCAGGCTCCAGCTCCCCGGAGCGCACTCGGCAGCAGCGGGGTGCCACCGGGATGAGTGGGCATCACCGTGGGGGTCAGAGCCTCGGCCGCCGCCGCGCTGGGGCAGCTCAAACACAAAATCAAAAAATAAAAAAATGAATAGGCGGTAACGGTAGAGGCAAGAAAATAAATCCCCCAACGTACGGCTGAGGCACTAGGTGAAGCGATGCAAGCGAGGGGGGGTCCTGGGCGAAGCGCGGCAGAAGAGGTGGCTGCGTGGGGATGCTCCCACGCAGCCCGGGGCTGTAAGAGTTTGTCAGTCAAGGGCAGGGAAAAACGGCGCTGCGGCCAGTTAGATACGCAGGAGACACTGGGTAAGGGTTTCATGGCGAGCATGAATGGGAAATTACACAACAGGGTTTGTGCTTCCAAACTGTATCTTAAAAAAAAAAAATATATATATATAATGACATCGTATCAGCAAGATTTGGACAAAGCCTGGATATACCCCAGAGATGGTGCCTGAGCCAAGCGCTGTTTCTGCAATCCTTCCAGCCAGTGCTGGCTTGCTAAATAAGCTTTGCCTGCAGCAGGGTTATACCCCCTCACAGCTGCGTTTCCCTCCTCCTGAGCTAAAAAACACGCTCCAGAAGAGAGAAGCGGGGGGGACACACCAAAAAACCAAACCCTGCCCTATTCAATATAAGAAATTATTGCCCATAATGAATTACAATAGGGAAGAACGGCATTGCCAGCACCATTCCCTGCCCTGCAAGAGCGCGATGTCGTACCCCAGCTCCCGCTGAAGCGAAACCAAAGTGGGGTGACCCCGCCGGGAATTACAGCTTTGAGAGGGAAAAGATAAACGGGCGCGTTTCTAACCGGCCCCAGCTGCCGCCTGTTGTGGCAATAGCCAGGGAGAGCAGCCGGGGCTGCGGGGCCCGGGGTGGAGCGGGGCTGATGGAGCAGGATCTGGGGCTGCGGGACCCTGTGGGATGGGGCCGGGGCTGCGGGACCCGGGCTCTGGGGCCGGTGGAGCAGGGCCTGGGGCTGTGGGACTCGGGGTGGAGTGGGGCTGATGGAGCAGGACCCGAGGCTGTGGGACCCTGTGGAACGGGACCACTGGAGCCGTGCCGGTGGAGCAGGACCCGGTGGAACAGGGCCTGGGGCTGCGAGACCCGGGGTGGAGCGGGGCTGATGGAGCAGAACCCAGAGCTGCGGGACACGGGGCTGTGGGGCTCGGTGCGGAGCGGGGCTGATGGAGCCGGACTTGGGGCTGCGGGG
>VZTL01007314.1:0-11249 GCA_013400535.1 Scopus umbretta
GTGTGTGTTTATATATATATGTAAAAATCCTGTTCAGTTGGCTGAAGGGAATTGTAAATCAAAGTGACTATTTATTGCAATGGGAATAAGGGATAGGTTGGATAAAAAAAAAAAAAAANCTTGAACAGAGAAATTTAGTTTTCCATCTGTGCTGAAGGATGAAAAAAAAAAAAAGGAAGAAAAGAAGCTAAGATATGAAACATCAAAGACTGTGTCAGATAAACATCACAAAAATTCATTTGCAGTAGCGAATTATAAAATTGGAAACAAGGAAAAGTTTCTGAACAGCTATTCTGTAAACTTATTTTCATCATAATATGTGTAAAATGCAAATGTTGATGATTATATAAACCTGTTTCGGTATGATTTATGTAATTCAAACCATATAGTACAGTTTTTGTGCGATAATGTCTGAATACCGATGTAGAGAATTCTTTTAAAAGTTTTCAACTTGGAGTTTTCAGAGTGTCTGAGTTCTACTGGTTATTTTAAAAAATATATGATTTTAAATATTAGAAAAAAACAGATTTCAGAGTGAGGGAGGAATTAAGACAATAAGTCTGTACAACTTATTTTTTCTTTCCTTGGGGTAGATCCTTTCTGGCATCATGGTATTGTCTAATCATGCAGAACGTGATACAGAGGCAACTGATAGTTCCATTTTGCTTTCTTCTCAGTTTTGGGTTATTCAGCGCATATCTTTCCTTTTTTTGACTTCTGTGGTCAAGCTGTATGAACCCCTCATGCAGATGAGATGGAAATTTCCATGAAACCTTGTGTGTACTTCCCCATGCTCATACAGTCACCTTCTCACAGTGATGCAGCACTACTGAGAATGTACTTGGGTTTCTTCTCAGGTTTATTTTCAGGTTTATGTCGTTGCTTTGTTACCTTTGCAAACATTGCTTTCAAAACTACACGAGTGTTCATTAAATTCAAAAAGTCAAAGACTTAAGGCTAGAATATTTTTACTCATTATGTAATACAAGCCATAGAATATCACATTTTTATTTTCAGATTAAGCTTATGAGTTCTTTCAGGTATTGCATATCTTTTAGAAAGCTCTCTCATGGGGACTTGTAGACATTTGATCTGAACCACCACATCCCAAGGGAAATAGCTCTAATAAGTTCAGTTGTTTTCATGAGTTTAAGAAAAGTGTTTTGTTTTCTGGTTGTTTTATTTTTGATTCTGGCTAGCAGAGCACCTCCTGCTGTTTTTCTGCTCACTGAGAGAGTTGTCTATCAGAAGTTTTATTCTTGTTTCAATTTTCATTAGACTTAATTTTCTATTCTATAGACAAATTAGATTGAAGCTCTTCAGTCTCTCACTATAAAGCTTGATTTCCAGACTCAATAATTTCTGTAGACCTGTCCTGGGTTTTTAACATTTCCTTTCAAGAGCAGACACCAGAACTGCACAGCAGCGTTGAAGTAGCTGCTTTCCTTATGCCATTGACTGAAGTGATGCCACATCTTTGAGCCTGCTTGATACTTCCTGCATACACTTCTGCTGAAGGAATGAACTCCTCGGGCGTGCATGAGTCTCTCTCCATTAATACAATGCAGTAAAGATTGGCCACAATAGTAACCACTGAAATCCTTTCCAACTTGAAGTCTTCAAACATGATTTAGAAATAATTCTTTACCTTTAATTAATTTATCTATTTTAAAGTTATGATTTACTTTTTTAGTGTCTGCTCTTTGGGAGCGAATACACAATTCACAGATATAGCAGGGACCTCTGGCCTTGGTGCAGGTTGGCAGAGAGAAGGAGGAGGAGGAAAAGGAGGAGCTGGCATCCAGGTGGAAACAGGGAGGTGGCAGCACAGGGGCCAGAGTTTTTGGAAGGTGTAATTTAACAGGTTTTATGAATAAGATCATCCACAATGATAAGTGCTTGTCCTGAATAACTGCACATTGTCTGAAATCTTAGAGTGTAGCTAATGCTTGATTTCTGCATAAGAGTTTAAAGCAAGGAGTATCTTTGCCTCTGAGAGAAGGAATACGACTGTTTGAATACAGAACAGACATTATCATGGAGGGGTTATCTCCCTCACATCATGACTGTTACTCTTCTTTTTCTTTGTTAATGGAAAGATCCTTTCCACTTTTCCTGAATCTAAGCTTGAAAGAGATGCTGTGATGTTTTGGCTGTTCGTTTGAACTGTTCTCAATCAGTTTAGGTTTGTGGGTTTTTTTGTTTTGGTTTTTTTTCTTTCTTTCTTCAGAACCAGATGAAAAATGTAAATGAAGTAACACTTCAGTTTCTGTTGTTTTTTTCCTTTCTGTTCTTTAGTAGTTGCTAAAAGAATTTGCCTCAATATTCCCATGGCACTCTTCAGTGTCCAGTTCTTTCATTTTCACAGGCAACCTTGCTATCTCTCTTCACATCTCTTTAGCCCATGGGACTATGCACGTCACTAAATCCACTGCAAATTTCAGATGATTCATTCTCTTCTCTTCTAAGTAGATTTTTTACTCACTGTCTCTTCAAATTGTCATCAGCATACTGCAAAGTTCAAGAAGTCTTTTTTTTTTTTCCTGGTATGTTTATCCTCAATTAACTAGTCTATATTAATTCTAATATTCCTCCTTTGGCTTCTGCACTTAAATTGTACCATGTTTGCTCAAGGGAAATATTTTTATTGCTTGTTATTTATTGCTATAGCAATGGAGTCCTGTTACCCCTCCCTGCCTCTCATACCACAGAGATTTAAACAGATACTCCTGGTTTAGGTAGGACTTTTCCTAGTTGGGACTGCAAAAGAGTACTTATATACACATAGGTAAACCTCTCAACGTTGTAGAATCAATAAATTTATCATTGATCACTTCAGATGGAAATCAATGACTGCTCTATAAGAAGAGAGGAGGGACTTATTCCACTCTTTAAAAGTAAATTTAAATTGTGTGTTTCAGTGAAATATAAGATAGAAAAATTAAGATTATATAAATTCATGTATCATGTACATGATCCCATTGTACTTGTGTGAAATAAAGGAGGATGTCAGATTTACCATACTGGAGGGGAATGTGAGTAAGCAAATCAGAGATACATGAGAAGAAAGAACAGAAAAATGTCATCTTTTTTTGAAAAAAAAAAACAAAACCAAAAAACCCAAATACAAAAAAAACCCAAACTTGGAAGACTTGGTAATAAGGGGTAAAAGAAAGTATAAATCAGCATACCATTACAATACAGCCATAAATTGCAGAAACTGATATTTTTACTATTAGACTCTTTCTACATAAAAAATGAGGGTGGGGGGGGGAAGATACTGTTGTATAAAGAATTTAATCAGTGACCTCCTAACTCTCAAGAGCCTAACTTCCAGCTCTCTCTTTTTCTGGTGTTAAAGCACATTTTGCTGGTCATTCATTCCACTCTTTTGAGCAAAAGCACTGTGTTCATACAAACACTGAATACTTGTTTCCAGGAGAAAAAAATGTTTCTTTTTCATGCAAACATTAGACAGTGTAACAGAGCCTTGGAGGTGGCTGGGATGTCAGGTTTCAAATACTGTCGCTAGATATGCACAGCAGTGGTTCTGGGGACATGTCAAAAGAAATGAAGTGTGAAACTGTATCTGCAACCTCTTGCCAGAAGGTTTTAAAATAAGGGTGTTTCCAGCAGTTTACATGGCTGTCTCATTCCCTGAAGTTTACAGCTATATTGTGTGCGCTGCTGTAGAAGTCATTGTAATTATGTCAGGAGACGTATCTAAATAAATATTAAGGGTGAGAAGGAAGACAGTGCGGATGAAATCTGTTAATGTACTCAGTGACCAAAAGCAACCTCATGATAGTGAGAGGAATGATTATATGAGTGAATGAAGAGATTTGAAGAAATACCTGAACTGGAATGAGCCTCATTTTTGCTAAAATGAGGAGATTGAGACGATAAAATAACAAAGATATCCAGGCTGAAGGAAAATACTCAGTGTTATTTTGCCTTCCAAAGATTTCCAGCTGGCATTCTTAAGTGGTGTTTCAGAGATCTGGGTCACGTTCTCCTGACAAGAAGTCTCTCACCCTGTCCCCTGCCCTTGTCATTAATTTTGTTAACCAAATATATTTCAAAGAAGTGCTTGAACATATTGTGTAGCATCAAAGCACTATGATTATCATGATGATTACACTCAAACCTTAAGACAACTACAAGATGCATTAACTATACTTGGTGCATGAACGAGCTAGTAGAATGAGTAATGTTAGTCTTTATCTGGTCATTTTATGATTAATTGCAGTATGTGGAAGTCATTTTAAAGATATAACAAGGCAGAGCTTGGTGTGTTGTGTCCCAGGAATAAAAACCTGGGATTGATTCTACCTGGAGTGAGGAGCAGAATAAAAGGTAAAGATAAAAATGAAAACTGTATGTTAATTTGAAAACCTCTTCAAAAGGTTCATCTAGAGTTCAACTAGACTTTCCATGCCTTTCCAACCATACAACACATGGTTAAATTGTTCTCATTAACTCAGCAGCTTTAGGTTTTTTTTCTCAGGAATTGGAATATGTAAAAGTAATGTGAATTTACTAGTTATATTTTAAATTGTTTGTATTTTCCTTTCACTGTATTGTAGTAACGTAATCTTCTCTTAAAGGAGAGTGTTCTGTTTTCCTCTCTCCAGCTATTGCACAAGAATAGAAAAATGAGAAATCAGTAAGTACATTAAAATCTTGTCCTTACCTGACTGATGGATTTTTGGATGCCCAGCAGTAACATATTATCCTATTCTTTCTGGCATGACAACTTGTCCTCTTCCAAGCCATTGCTTTATTTAAAGTAACTGAAATTAGCACAGTGTCTGCTTCTGTGAACTATGTTATGGTGTGCACGTTTGCCAGCACCCACCAAAGATACCAGCACCTGCATGGTGCTGCTCAGCCAGTGATGTTCTTCACAGCCTTTTCTAATGACAAAATTTTTCCCAGTGACATTCAGAATTGCTTAATTTCTTTCCAGTAAATTAGAAGACATTAGCTAAAGAATCAAGTTAATTGGGGTGGGGGTGGAAATAGCCCTCTTCATTCAAATTTTAACCGTAGGGTATACTGGACTTCCTAACTGGCCTTCTTATTAATGGCAGTGATCAGTAGATAAAAGCTTGTCAGATTTTGGGGAAGCTGCGTTGAAGCTTTGTCTTGATGAGTCCCACAATCAAATCTCAATTTAAATTTACTGAGGTATATAGTTATCTTGTTTCTTTTACTCATAAATATATGTAAAGGAGATGCTATAATAACTCCAAATTTTATAAATACGCAAATAAAACCCTCTAGTGTCACTGAAGAATGGAGAACCCTGAATACTTCTTGCTTTTGAATGTGTAGTTTTGTTTCCCTTGTCCAAGCATTTAGGTATCTTTGAGTGTAGATTTCAAAATAACTTTCTAGTTAGTTATGACTGGAATATTTTTGAGATTCACTCTCTGCCAGACTGGGGATGGTTTTTACCAGTAAATAAAGGACTCTCCTACTGTACTTGACTGCTTTTATTTAATTAAATTTATTTATTATTTAAATTTATTATTTAATTAAATTTGTGTGGGACACATTAATGGAGTCAGGAAAGTCTATGTAGCATTATGCTTCCATTTTCCCATTATCCTTTCTGTAGCTGAGTTTTTAATGAGAAGACACTATTTTCCTAAGCCTGTAAATATTTCTCTTTGCTGTTGCTATATAGAAATATAGTAAAGAGAAAAAGAAAAGCTATTGTTACAGATGGTTGTTAATTTTCAAATGGAGTGCTTCAGTGAAACCTGGGTAATTGCTCTTGTGTTTGGGCACATGTGAAATGGGTCATAGGCATGCTCTTCAAGAGCAAGTTTATGTGCCTTCACAAAGGCCACGTATTCATTCATGGGCACAAGCTGTTAGAATATCAGGGTTGTAGTTTGGAGAGGAGGGTTGCACAAGAGGAATTGGTTAAAAAGGTGAGAAGATTTTTTTCTCGGTTTTTATTGCTGTTTGAAGGACGAAGGGCTTCACATGCAGGAAGGTGGAGGTGCATTCTTCACATCTGAAGTGTTTATCTTGATTACCATCATTGGAATAAATCACAGTGTGTAGTAGCTACGTGAACACTTATTCATATGTTGAGAGATTGTGTACGTGGGAGGAGACTTGGCGTTGAGTTTCCTCACACAAAGCTAAATACGCACTTGATATTTGTAGGACTAGGTCCTAAAACATCTCGTTTTTCAGTATGTTAAAATGTGTTACTTTTGTTTACAATATGATGAGTGGAGAATCTTTTGGCACTAATCTTGGTACAGTGTACTGCCTCAGTGTTACCAGTTGTCTTTTCAGTAATCATTACTTGTTGTTTTCCAAAAGCATGGAGCTAAGAGAAGGATGCCTGAAGAGGTTTTAGCTGATGAAAAAGTATAAGCAGATTCATGTATTTATTCTCTAGCATGTTGGTTTTGTGGTTTGGTGTTTTTTTGGTTTTGTGTGTGGTTTGTTTTTTTTTTTTTCTGGGATCAAAGTTGTGTTGTTAGAGGATGGAGTACTTGTATTTGCCATCGTACTAAAAGCAGTTGTCATAATGCAATTGAATAATTGGCAATTGACTCTTTTTTTCCTGTTTGTTTGTTATGGGTGTATTCCTACAAGAGGAAGCAACTGACGGTCATTACACGTGACATGAACTTAATTTTTGTTTTCAACTCCCTCCTGCTCCCCCCAAGAGATTTGTTATCTCAGTAGGGATCCTTCTCATCTTGCTTTTAGCAGAAAACCCTGGAGAACAGAGGAGTCTATAATTGATTTCTGTACCCTTTTGCATTTTTGTACAGCATTTTATGGAGTCTGTATTGCAAAAAAAGGAATTTAATAAACGGAAATTAAAGAAGGATACATATTTTTTCTAATTTTCTGAATTCAGCATCTATATGAAAATGTACCTTGTGAGTCAAGCAGCTAGCCAAGGAAATTAAACTTCAGATACCACCATCCTCATTACAGCCTGATGAACATCATTTAAGTAAAATAAAAATTGGCAAGAAGGTCCTCTTTCCTGAGTTCTGAACTAAAAATATGACACCGTTGTCCTGTGCTTGCCAGCAGGTGACCAATACTGGCCAAGTAGTTCAGGATGGGCTTGCCAGGGCAGGTGAGCTCTGTGCAGCTCAGTGCCACACTCAGGCTCCATGTGAGCTGGCGTCCATATGGTGCACGGGGTGTGATGACACAGAGCCTTACTGATAATTGCAGCCTGGTTGTCAGAGCGTGAGCACTAATGGTGATAAGGCTCAAGACACGGTGTGGCTTCAGTGCCCCTGTACCACCTTATACAGAGTGCTCTGAAAAATGGGCAATGGAGAGAAACTGTGGTATCTGCCAAAGTGAGGTCTAGATTTCTCAGTGTGGAATACCGGAGATAGTACAAAATGAACATTGGTAAGGACTTGATTGTCTAATATCTGAGACCGGTTGAGAAATAGTAACCTTAAAGAGAATTTCTGTTTCCTCAGTGAAGACAACTCCATCCCTAGATCATGACAACAACATGAGAGCTAGCAGCTCTGACAGCCTTTCTGTTACTGTATGCCCAGGGCACCTGACTTTTATTTGAACCTACAGAAATACTCCAGTGGGAGAAAGTTTCTTCAACAGAGAGTTGAATTACTATTTTCTGACATGTAGTTAAGTAGGTATAACAGCAGCTAGCTCCTGTAACATGTATTTATAGTATATACTTTATTATACTGTACAGGTGTTTATAAAAGTACATTGAGATTCTTAGCTGAAAGGTGTTGTGTAAATAATTATTGTTACACATATTAAAGAAGAAGGTCTTCCTGCCAGTAGCCTTTCCTCAAGGGGCAATGTAATTTATTTATCTGCAGTAATTTTATTGCAGTGTCTCTTGAGATCAGAATGTGTAGTATTTAAAGCTATTTAAACAGGACGGAGACTCACTCTGCAATCCATTAAAACCAAAGGGATGTGCTTCTACATTGTCTTTGCTGGACGCTTGGATGTACAGACATACAGAATGAATCTCTATCAAATTCTCAGGTGACTTCTGGTTTTCTCTGAATGAGAAGAGATACCTTTTGCCTCTCTATTTAAGGCATTCCCTTTGCAAATGTGGTTTGCTTCAGGATGTGCTTATTTGCATTTGCTTATCCGTAGTTTAGGGTTATGGGTCTTATTTATGAAGGACATACTTCATGTGTCAAAATACAATAACCAAACTTACAATAGAGTTACGGCTTCTTAACAGTAACAATAGCACTTGTGTTAAAGCAGACAGGCTTATAGTTCCCAACATCCTAAACAGACTTCATTAATTCAAATGTTCAGGTAAAATAATATAGCTTCAGGAAGGTGCATCTCGGCCCTCCAAAACAGGAAAGATATATTTTCCTGATGTACTGGTGGATGGATGTTTAGAATTGCTTGTACTCAGCCATGACAAATATTAGGCTCAGTAATTTAATGCAATAATTAAAATCAATTTAGGGGAAAAAAATCTTTTGTTTAAACTTAGGATATATGTCAGCAAAAGCATAGTTTCTGTCAGTACATCTATTTTTGTCTTGTAAGAAGATACAGGAGTAATACTGCAGAGTGTCTTTAAAAGTATTTTAATGTATTAACAGCAGTAGTAAAATGAGAAGCTATTACAGCTCATTTGAGTGGTTTACCATTGGGCAAACAGTTGGCAATTATTGCACCTGGAAGAATTAAATGGATGATTTGAATGGAAATGCTAGTTCTTCAGTGAATTCCCTTTTTACATCAATTGTAGCATATGTCCACATTTTTTTCCATCAGTAATGAATTTCCTGAGGTGGTATCCCTTGTGCTTTTGAATGCTAAGTGTTAAAATCCACCAGGAGAGACCTGTAGCTGACCTTTCATGCTAAACGTGAAAGGGCTATTGTAGCCTTTAAAAGGTTTTTGTGCTTCTGGCCCTCCTGTGAAGCTCCAGTTACCTTCAGACTGGATCACCTGTTTCAGGTATGAAGCTTCAGTTTTGCAGAGTAACTTTTTAATATTTTTAGTAGTGATGTCTGCCTTCTACAACAGGTTGAATCTGAAAACATCTGTTTGTGCATGCAAGACATCTGGCTTTATGGTGTGTTCTGCCCCTCTCCCATCTGTTCAGGAGTGAAAATCACGAATACCTATGATTTGTCTCTATTCAAAGTCTTTTTCATATTTAAAAGCCTGATAACAAAATCCATGTAGGCAGTATAACTGCCCAATAAAAAAATTTCTGCAGCCATTTTACAGGCTTCAGCCTTTGATATCATAAGGGGTTCTGAGTAGACCTTTGCATTTGATTAATCCTGATGCTTGTATCAAAACACATGTGGCAAGATTTTCAGTTTTTACCGAAAGGTGGTCAGATGTCAGCCTGTGATCTAGGTGTAAATGGCAAAGCAATGTTCCCTGTATTTTTCAAAGAGTATATTTCTGATAGTCTGCTTCATTCTTTCCAGAATTCTGATTTCTTGCTTTTTTTCTTGTCTCTTCGGGAAGTGGCTATGCAGTTGCTAGGTCTAAAAGGCATTATGGTAGTGCCTGGTTGGTCAGGCAGTGCAGGTGCTGGCACATTGCTTTGTGTTTGACCAATGTCAGTAGAACTATCCAGGAAAGGTGTAAAAAGAGGAGTCTAGTGGGATCCTGAAAATTCCCTGGTTAAAATGCTGAAGGGGGACTGATCTGGATGCTCATAGTTTACATGGGCTTAAAGGGAAACTGTGCTGTTTTATGGAGGAGAAAGCCATTGAGGGTTACAAAGTAGAAATACACCTGTGCGATGCATAGAATACATAGAAACCACACCTGCCTGAGGAATCCCCTGCACTGCAAACTGTGAATTGTTGGCAGAACTTTAGAGGGAAGTATCACTGCATGATTGCTCCTGGTTTACACTGTTTACCAGAGGCAGGTTATGGAGCTCAGCAGAAGTTTTTGTCTGCTCTCATCTGGTACAGGTACTTATCTCACATAAGCTGAATAATAAAAAAAAATCCAATTACATTCATAGATTTATTGTATTTGTTATTCTATGTACTTGTTATAATAACTATGGCCTAGTTACTGACTTCATTTCTTCAAAAAAACAAAAAAAGAAAAGCAAAGGGCGTATAATTGTAGACATCTTACTTTGACCTCTGGTGTATCTAAAAGCATGCAAGAAGGCAAAGTTTTTTTAGCAGAAAGTTTTTGAAGTGAAACTTCATTAGGAATGAGGTGGCTAAATCACAGACATTGTTTTGAAATTGAGAGTTGTAATGTTTGTAGAAAAATTATCTGGCTGATAGCAATTATCTTAGCAGTGATTGGGAATACGGCAGGCAGAGACATGAGGAAATGTGGTAGATGGAGAGAGATTGTAAGAACAGAGAAAAAAATTATAGAAGTAGAAAATATACTTTACTAATGTCATTTCATGTTTGCACTGGGATCCAATAGGCATTTACATTCAAATATTAACGTAGTCATATCTCTTGTAACAGACTTTGTTATTGTACTTTCTGGTCTAGTCAATCTATTCGAACAGTTAAAATCATATTGTGAGCATTTTAGGTTGAAAATTTCAATGCTTGCTCAAAGTTTAATTCTTCTAGATGATTTTGATAAAGTAATTATTTTTTGGAAGTATCAATACTAATCTTCCCTCTATTGTTTGAAGGAAGAGAATTTTCTTATTTATTAACTTTAGAATAAGAGCTACTTCTGAAGTATGGCTCCTTCCAGTTTTCTAAAATACTAGAGTACATTCCGATCCTTCGAGTAGGTTATTATTTGTAGCAAGGACCCAAAGACGGTATTCAAAATCATTCATTCAGAAAGCTTACAATGCAGCAGGAGTCTAATCATCAGGATGTGTGTGTCTGTTTCTTACACCAGTCTTATTATCCCTTATTTCTTATGTAAACAATTTACAGCTGCAAAAATGAGGGACAATAGCCATTGTGAAATAAAATGAATGAAACCCATGAAACTGAAGTGATTTAGGAAACCTATTTTAGAGTGCTTATATGTTATCTTCCAAATCAGTGAATCCTAGAATGTGTATTTTATTCGGCCTTAAGAAATTAAATAATAAGTGGGAAGTATTCTGTCCAATTTGCAGTCAAGAGAGACTAACCTACAATAAAGCAGAGTATCTTTGTATTAAAGGTAAGAAATAGTAATTTTTCTTTTCTTTTGGAGCTTTAACTGTGTTGGAAAAGATGAATATATTTTTTACAGGTGTATAAATCTGTATATATATA
>VZTL01007315.1:4285-44412 GCA_013400535.1 Scopus umbretta
AAAAAAAAAAAAAAGAAAAAAAAAAGAAAGCATGCTGTTTCTGAAAGAATCTTCTTGGAAATGGAAATGAACTGATGAGGGATCATCTTTTCCTTTGAAAACAGGCTAAGCATTGTAAACCCTGCAAATTTTCCAGCAAATTCTCCTGTACCTTTGTGAGTTCTGCCAAAACTTGGCAAGTGAAGACAATCTAAAGTGTGATATATCATTTTTAGCTTTTATAAAAATAGGTTGCCTAAAACTTGGACTACCATAATAACAAAATAGTCTTTAACTTGTACAGAAACATTTTAATGGAATCCAGAAACAAGAGTTATTTCCCTATTTTATTTCCTAATGGAGGTAAATTAAAAAACTAATTAAAGTGTGGCTAACTTGGGCACAGTTCGGGAGTTTTTCAAGGAACAAAGCCTTTTTTCACCCATTTAAAAAAATGACATAAAATATAGGAGGATATTTTAAGCAAAAGTGCTCTGAGGTAATGAATTGAATAAAACGAGTCTCTTAATTTGCTCCTTTATTTTCATTATATTTCAAAATTCATATTCTGGTTCAAGCAGAGATGGCCTTTGCAATTTTATACTCTTTGAGAACACTGGAAAAACTGACCGTAAATTGGAATTTGTACAATGAACTGTCAGTAAAATTTTGCGTTGTTCAGAGATCTGGAATAAGAACTATGCTACATGTAAGTCATATTAAGGCCTCTGTAGAGAATGAGATTGTACAACTCTAAGATAATGCATAATTGATTTTATCTTGGAAATGTATACTATTACTCTTCTTTGTATAAGATGAATGAATCTGACAGACAAAATACTGCATTTAAAAGACAAAAGACAAATCATTGTCCTTTGATTTCCTCCCTGTCGTTATGATAAAATCTGAATTCTTTCTCCTTATTTTCTCCTACTGGAGCTCTGGTTAGGTTTCCTCATTTTCTCCTATTGAATTTATGGTTATTTAGTAGGTGTAGTAGCAGTTGTATTACCAGTAGCACTTCACCCTGTGAAACCCATCTGGAAGTGTGCACGTTCTGCTTGACCTGGGCTGGCAGGTAACGATGAACAATGGCAAATTCTTGGATCTCTTTGGATAATAATTACACTAATTACAATTGTATTTAGAAGAAAATGGCAAAATAGTAATGAAGGTGGGCATTCCCTGTCGAGGAGAGGTGCACAGGAACAGCAGCAATGGGAACAACCTTGACTCTTCAGGGCACTCCCTGTTTTTCCAGCTCCAGCTCTCCCTTTCTGTGGCAGAAGTGGCCGAGCTCTCCTTGTTGTCTCAGCAAAAGGCAGACAGCTCTCCGTGAAAGCTGAGAGCTTGCCTTGGATGATGGAAATCTTCCAAGCTTTTTCAGGTTGTCAGTTCTGGGTAATTTTCCCCCCCAAGAGTTATGGAGAAAATAGCTGAGGCAGCTTCTTGAGCACTAGTGTGAATCCTGGAGAGCTAAGAAAATTTCAGAGACTTGGAAAAGTGCTAATGCAGTTCAAATGTCAAAAAAAGGTAGAAAATGGGACCTAGAAGCCCCCCTCATATGAATCCAGATTCCAATATCCTACTGGAACAGTTAGCTTGGAAGAGCCAACAGAAAGGATAGGTTAACAAATATAAATAATGCCAGTCAATATGGTTTGATGGCAAGGAACACTTGTCAAATGAATCCGTTATCTTTCTTTGACAGGATTATAGATCGCTTGATGGAAACAACTGTGTGGATACAGAAGCAATTTCATTTCTCCAAAGTATTTGGCTTGGTATCACAGGGTATTTTGATTAAAACCTACAGCTGTGTTAGGAGGAACAAACAACTGTCTCATTTACAGGTTTGACCATGTCTTTCCCTAGAAAGCATCTGCAGAGACTGGTTATTGACTGAAAGCTGCTCAGTACTTTTGGCAATGATCTATACAAAAACATGGCTGGTAAAGTGTGAGGAAGGCACATAGATGCTATGTGGTGATGTGAATTCTTCTCTAAATAGTTTCTGTTCAAAATTTTGTTTTAAGTGCGTGCAATATAATGAACTGAGAACAAAGAATGAAGGCATACGAGGGAGGAGTATTGGGCAGAAGCTGAGATGAGACGTTGTCCCGAGCGGGTAGGGCTGCCATCAGCGTGCTGTGCTCTGCTGGTGGCATTTCCCAGCAGATGTGGAGGTGCTGGAGGGAGACCCCAAGGGGGCCATCTGCAGCAGCAGAGGCACAGAGCTCTGTGAGGGGCATGCCAGGAGCAACGTCTGTTCCTGTGGAAGGGGAGGTGGAGAGGTCCCCAGACCACTGAACACAAATCCTTGAGTAGAGTGAAAGGGTCTGACAGGAGCATGCTTTTTTGCCTTGCAGGCAAATGCACAGCGAGAACCTATGTCTGGAAATTAAGTTAAATTAACCTGAGTTTTGGTGTGGGACTTGGGGATTTAGCCACAACTCTCCATGTAGAGCTTGCAGTGTGAATATCAGCCTAGGTAGAAATGGATGATAGAGCAGGATGAAGCAGGTAATAAGGCTGAGGTTAGCCACCACATTTGCTACTCTTCACTTCCAACCTCACAGTGCCTGTGACTTCTACGATAATGACAGAGTTTTCTTTCCAAATGTGCACGTTAACATCTCTAACATCTAGGTGTATGGCATTTCTCAGAGTGACAGTGTTATTACTCTAGCTCCTAACCTAGGGAGAATTTTAAAATGGAAGTAAACCTGGCTACCTCTTTTAATAGGATAATACCAAGCCCAATCCAAAGCCCCTTGAAATCGCTGCAAATTGATTGCTGTTGCAAAGGCTGCAGAGGAGCCCAGCAAAATGTAAAATGGATTAAGCTAAAGTCTGTTGAAAAAACCAATAATGAGATGTATACGATTATATGCATTTGAGATACAGCATGTTAAAAGCATACTGTAAATCTCTAGTAGCATGCTTTCAAATGTAATTATTCATATGACTGCTTTCTTAAAAAAACTCTTATACTTGACAGTGAAGGCTGGCAATGGAATTGTAAAAAAAATTCACATTCATGTGTAGGCTAAATAAATGTGTGTAAATATATTTATAAATATAAATATTATACAAAAATATTCCATGCCTTTTATCATGTAATATAAAAGAAGGAAAATACAAAAGTGACTGGTAGGTGACTGTAGTATTTAAACCAGCAGAAATAAGCAGTTTGTTTTCAAAATTCAGGAGGCATAGAAGTCCGGCATGAAGTGTATATTTAAAAAATAGAGTTCATCTAACTTCGGTGAAATAATTTTAATTTATTCTGAACCACAGAGTACACTGCTGTATATCCTGCATAGTCAGCCTTTGCAGTCAATGGAGAGAACAGGCTTTCTGAGATGGCTCATCTGTCTGCCACAGAAACCCATCTGGATCGCTGTCTTAGGGTGCCTGCTTCTTTCTGTTGCCTACGGAAAGCATGAATATGAATCATATGAATCCCATCCGCTATATCTACAGCACCTATACGATTGTGATGGTTTGGCTTTTTGCAACTCCCAGCCTCTTTGGCAGCTCTCTGTGGTGGTTGGTGGTCCCTGCCATCTGCCCATCACACTCCTGCCCACAGCCTGGTCTTGTCCCCAGGTCCACCACTGCTACGAGATGAGCTCGCCCATCGCAAACCTTGGCCCAGAGCTGTTGCATTGTGGCTATGCTGGTTGTCTGCTTTTAGCTTTTCCCTGCGGACACAGTCCCTTGTTTCTAAATGATCTGTTAGTTTTGGGTCAGGGGATCTAACAGCATCGCCATCAGTGGGGGAGTTAAGGGTTATATCCTGGCAGCTTGCAGTGATCATATTCACCCTACCGGTATTGTGCGATAGCTGCCTGTTATTTCTTTCTGTAGCAAAAATTGCAGAAGGCTAACAGGTCTTCAGCGAATGACTCTACTTATGGCGGCTTCAGTGGTCATTTGAGAGGCGGCACAGCATGCAGAGATGTAAGCATGGGGAGTGAAACAAGGAAGAGGTGCTGGTGGGCATCAGGCAGCTTTTTGTCAGGTGTCATGCAGGCTGAAATAAAATAACTCATTTTCATGCATAAAGCACTGCCAGTTTTTGGATTTTCTTGTCATTCTGCATCCACATCTTGCAGTTTTTGAGGGAAGAAAGAAGTCAGTCAGGTAAAGATACACAGCTACAGCGAGCTAATGATTGTAAGGGATCCCATTTACCCATTATCCCATTTACCTGGGATAAAGGAGGTTCTGGTGGGGTTTCAGACCATTAGTGGGAGTCTCTCCTCTGCAGGATGACTCCAGAGCTTGCTGCACTGGGCAATACTGTTGGACTACTGTTACTGTAGCGGTGGCATCCACTACTGATCTCCCCTCATAACCATCCCTCAAATATTGAGAAGATCTTGATCTTCTGGGACTCCCTGACTTCTGTCCAAACTCATGGATGCCCTCACCTGACCCTTGGCATCAACCAGGGAAGTGGTCAAGTCACCAGCTGTGGAGGTATTTAAAAGCCGTGTGGACGTGGTGCTTAGTGACATGGTTTCGTGATGGACTTGACAATGTTTAGGTTAACGGTTCAACTCAATAATCTGAAGGGTCTTTTCCAACCTAAATGATTCTATGGTCACTCAAAGACTCCTGAGGATACAAGCACCAAGACTGAGGACTGAGCTTCATGCAGTTCCTCTTGCCCTCCAGAGCCATGTTGAGACTGTTCTCCCAACAGCTTGCACACAATTCCTTCCTATTTGCCCTGTGCTGCCTGTTCTGGACTGCTGCTTCATCCTTCAGGGTCTGTGACTATTAGGGACAGGCAGGCTCCAGGCAAAGTCATTATTACATTAATCAGACTTTTTTCTTAGGCAAAATACAAAAGAGAAACACATGCAAAACACCCTTCATATATCAGTATCTCCTTTCCTTGAAGAAAACCAAATGATGCAAGGTTGCAATAAAAACCATAAACAAGGGTACAAGCTTGCAAAATGTTCCTGAAATAAAATAGAAATACATGAGTTCCCCTAGGCAGATCCCCAAACTGTCCTATTTAATGTCTACCATTAGATCAGTGGGTTAGTTTACAGGCACCTAGGGAGAAGTGAGCTAGGTGGAGTGATATTGTACAGTACCACATAAGCACATATTAAATGGTGTGAATAGTAAGAACAGGTAGAATATGCAGGATGTGCTGTTCAAAGTCTATATGTCCAGGCAGAATAATGAGGATTGATGTCACTTTAATTTTTATATGTCTTGCATCAATATTATGCATGGTTTGTTTCAGTAAAATAAGTGCCTTGAAATGTTCTGGATGTTAAAAGCACCCCTTGAAAATACACTGGCTCTTTTGTCAGTACATTGGCAGTATGTTGCATGGTGAGTTGCTCTTTGTGAATGTTTACAGCAACTTCTGTCTACCTAATGTCTATATGTCAGAGCTCTCTTCTGCATGAGACATTGTTAGGGCTTTTAGTCATTGACTCTTCTGTCATACCCTCAACATACTTATTTAAATACTTTTTTCATTGGTGTGCTTGCATGCCTTCCTATAGAAATACTGATATTTTTGAGTAAATCTTGCACTTGCAGTTAATTAAGAAATGATGTCAACAGAGGTAGAAAGTTGTCACCAGAGAATGGTCTCCTGCAGCTAAAGTGCTGTAGTTAATGTTGAGGCATTTATTAAAAATAAATGTAAAAGCAAAATAGACAGGTTCTGAATGTGAGGCATGTATCCTGTGACAGTATTCAGTTTCAGTGACCCCTACGTCTGCTACACTAAGGGATTAATTTTGCTGATACCCCCTGCCTTTTTCTGTGCAATACTACAGCGTTTATCAAAAACCTGCATTGTATGTGCAGCTCATGAATGAATCTGTGCATTTCAGTCACCCCCTCACTCACTGCATCGAAATGTGAGCCACTCTCCATCTGGAGTAAGGAGTGGAATATGTTTCCTATCTGGCTGACAGCTGTGAAACATGTCCCTCCATCTTTCCCGTTTGGTCTGCAGTCTCCTCTCGAATTTTGGTATCCACTCCAATTCCGCAGCACCTTAGACACTATAGGGAGGGTTGGTCGGTGACAGCTGCTATAGAAAGCCCGAATACAGATGGATTATTCTGCCCCATTCACTCCAGTTTCCTGGTTTTGCTTGCTTTGATTCTCTCTTCATTTTCAAAAAGTGTGTGGCTTCTTTTTTCTCTTCCCAGGGACACAGGAGCTTCCATACAGGATCAGACTAGAGATCCTGCTGATGTAATATCCTTTCTATATCAGGTTCTTCAAAAGAAAATGAAACTCCCATTTGGCAGACTTGTAATTAAATACACCTTTGCGGGAGAATTTTCTGAAACTACTAACAGCTCTATTTAATTTCAGATAAAGAGAATACACATTTTATACAAAGAAGATATAAAGTTTATACAAAGAGGATACAAACTTGTAGGCCAATGCCGCACATTCTTTATGTTTTGCAATGAAGTAGCTACAAAAATGCTTCTTCAGATAAATGTGTAATGTTTCTTTTCAAAATGGTTTTGTTTTCTGCCTTTGCAAGAACACCATATTCACTATATTTCTTCAATTTCTCTTTAATTTCTGAAAATTAGAAATCATCCTTCCTTGCCATTTTTATTTTGAGGGAACTAAGCTGCTTGAGCAGCATCTATACGTGTAGATGGTTTATCTTCTATCAACGTCATTTTGCTATGAGCAGAGTTTCAGAAAAGAACCCATATTCTTGTTAGGAAACATAGTTGGTGCCAAGCACATGCTACATACACCTCCTTCTGCCGTCTGCTTAGTATCAGATAAGATAAAAGATTGGAAAGAGCCCAGCTGAGAACTACTGTACATGAACAAGTGATCTAATCAGAAAACCCACCGAGAAGCCAGGATTCACCCCTGTTGCCTCCACCTGTCTTCGAATGATGTTTCCTCTGCTGCTTTAATTCTCTTTGTTCCTTCCCATAGTCATCCTCCACTGACTGCACATTGCACCTAGATTTAACTCTTTGTAGCCAGCTGACCACTTCTCTCCCGACTTTCTTTTGTTCTTACTTCCCTCCTTCCCCCAGGTATTTCCTTGTCTGGCGTGCAGTGTAACTGCAGCCTTCTTTCAATTTTCACTCTTGCATTTTGCTTGCTGAACTCAATCCATGCTCCCCTGTTCCCTGTGAATGCTTTGCTGAAGCGCTACCCTGTTATTCTCACTATTCCATACTCTTCCCTCTTCACACTCGCTACTGCAGCTGGTAGCATTATGTGATACAAATAAAATAACTGATTAACTGATTAGCTCTTTTCTCCCTTTGTGAAGCAGTTACATAAACTGATTCTATTTGTTGTCAATTTATGCACAAGCCTTTGCTGAGTAGTTGAGATACATATTTTCTAGTCTGTGGGTACTTCACAAACTGCTTACTTTGATTATTAGCTTTTCAGTGTGTGATTAGTCATCTAAATCACAGGGTATCAGTATTGCCAACTTTAAACATTACAAAATCATGAGTCAGCCTCAAAAAATCATGGGATTGTTTAAAAATGATGTGGGTTTTTTCCTATTAAAAATACTTTTGCATTTTGTTTTTTACTTGGCTTCTAAGCCTTTAGGTTTCATTCGCTTCACATTTTCAAGCTTTTCTTTGCAAGTGTGGATTAGAACACTTTTTAATAACGGAAGTTGTGTTTATTTTGCAGTCTCCTGGCTTAATGATCTGGATCTTCCAGAAGAAATTAGGGAAAGTAAAATAAAAACACAAGAGTTGACAGTGCTCTACTATACTCTCTGTTACCTTACTGAATGACTGAAAATTTTGACACAAAAAATATGGAATACCAAAAAAAGCTTACTAGAGATAGCAATTTTCCATATTTATTTAAATTCAAAAAATTTAAAGCCTTCACACTAAAAAGTGTGAGGCTCCAGTTTCATCATGATGTCCCTGAAACCTTTGGGGAGACAAAAAGAAGTGCGTATAGGAGGCTAACCTCATATGGGTTATGAGGTTATTGCCCATTTATTCATATGGGCAATAAATCAAGCCACAGAAAAATCTGTGCCACTCTTAATGATCTAGCTGTCAGCCTTTCATATGACTGCAGCTGTTTATGTGCAAATATAATCTTTGCAGTGGTGGGCTGCCATCCTTGAACAGTCAAATCAATCAAGCATCTTTGTGCTTTAATGTACCCAAAGAATTCTCCTAGATCAGGCATGACCAACCTGTGATCCATGCTTTACCTGCCAGGACAGCTCGTACCACCCTCTCCCTGTGGTCTTCTTTCAATTATCATATGGGATTCAACTGTGTAGCAGACATCCAGCTTGCTCCCAGCCACGTCTCTTGTACCTGTGGTCGTCAAGGAAGAAATGACCTCCACTGCCACCAGAACCAGCTGTCTGGCTTGTGGCCCACCTTGGTTTGAAGGCACCAGACAGAGGGTTTCTGGGCTTCTAGGTTTGAGGGCACCAGACAGATGATGTCTATGTTTCAGGTTTTGAAGGCGCTAGAGGGTTTCTGGATATGTAGGCAGTTTTTTCCTTTCTTATGCTCCCCACCATTTCACCAAGCTGCTGATGCTGCCTTCCATCACCAGCTCCCAACCTAGGTAATAGTGGAGGAGCACAAAAGGGCAAAGTCTGCTCTCAGCAAACCCGTTAAATATGACTGTGAGGCAGCTGTCAATTCTGAACTCTGTTAACCTTTTGGCGTTGTTCGTCTGTACAAAGTCACCATTACAACAAGCAATCTAAATAAAAGCAATAGAAATTTGCGTGAAAGCTAAGTAAATGTTATGTTTAACTTCACTTATGTTCTTTGTAAGCAATACCAGGTGCAGCTCGGTTAAAGGCACAACACCCAAGAGGAACAGTTTAAATCCCGTGGAAGACTTCATCTTTCTCCTTGCTGGCTACCCTGCACCGAATCCTTTGGCACACTCTTGATCTTCCTTATCAAATTCCCCTAATCCCAAGACAGCATTTGCTTTCAAAACAAGTTTTCTCTTCTTATTATCAATGCAGCTTTCTTTAGAAGATAGTCCACTAAAGAATTTTAAAGAATTATTAATTGTCATCTTTGAAATACTTAACTGCTGTACTTCCTTGAATGTACCTTGGAAATGGACTGAACCTAGTTTTTGAGTCAGACTTCTTGTTTCTTCATCCCTCTAAGGCTATTTTTTTTTTTCACCTTTTGTTTAGAAACGGGAATTATGAGCAAGTCCTCAGATATTCTGAAGATATTGCAGCACAGTATACCCAGCCAGCAAAAAAACGCAAACCAGTCTATCCTAGTAACGGACAAGCCTTCATGATACCTATATCTAAAAGTGTTCCAGTGCAAACAGGCCAATTTAAATCATATTGTGATAGGTATAAGGAAACATGACAGCAGTATATTTTGAACCATTCAGGATACCTGTGTCACAGATCATTAAAATGTCAACCTTTTTTTTGCCTAAAAGTGAAAATTCTGAAGATTTGTTCCTAGCCCAAAGTATAGCCTGTGGAGTCTTCAGCAGCTTTTGAGTATTCTTGCTCCCCTATTCTCCAGCAAATTTTTTCTCTCTACCCCATTGACTTTTCCTTAGCAGAAAAATCAATAGTCCCTGTTGGTAATTCTAGCTAGAACTCACCTCCTGAGTCCTTCTGTTTAACCCCTGGTACTGGGAGTCTCATCTGTACTTGGCAATAACAACCTTTTGAAAGATTTGGATGTCCCTCTATTTCTGGCATTTATGTTAGAGAAAGTTGTGGTCATCCCAGTGCCCATCACCACCAAGACATACAGCCTAATATTTCCACAAGTTAAGCACTCATTAAGGTGGCTTAAATAAGCTACTTAGAAGCTTGGGCAACTTTGAAGCTACTTTTCTGTTGGGCAAAAGCTGATATTCAAGCATTAAAGGCTGGGAGATACCTCCAGGTGGCTCAATTCTTGGTAGAGTTTAGAGGGCAGCAGATGATACATACACCTCTGTTGCACCTTTCCTTTCTTTACTTGTAAGGCATCGGCTTTAAGGAAAGATGGAAGTCAGTATCAGGACTTGGATGTGCTTATGTGGCAAAGCCAGAACGGTTTGGGGACTGTGGTTCCCCGACAGGCTCCAGAATTTGCCTTCCCTTCTCAGCCTTGTCCACACCCTGGGTCTGTCCTCAGATCCTGCTTTGTCACTTGATCTGTTCATCCTCCAGCAACATCTGCCTGTTTTACAGTTCTCTGTGGGCAGACCCGTGCTGTATTTTCACCCACCTCTGATGCCCCCCTGACGGCTTTGACGGAGTGCAGTGCCTCTCAGCACACCTTGCCCAGCTGTTCCTTGGTGTGAAAGTCAGGGATTCCCCACACTGCAACATGTCTTCTCACCATGGCACAGGGAGAAGGGGCAGGCTGGCTACCGCTGTGGTCCTCCAAAGCTACCCTCAGGGTGGTGGCTAGAGCCAAAGCACCGCTGGAGTCCTGTGTTCCACCTACCGCTAGCAAAGCAGTGCTGCACCTCAGCTAGCTCTGAATGACCTACAGCAAATTGCACTATGGACACCTCCTAAGTGGTTTCTCTCCCTCTCTCTCACATGTGAGCTTTGTTTTTTACTTTGCATCACAATTTATTCCCCTGTTACTCTGTTAAGACCAGCTATCTCCTCTGGGCTCCTTGATCACAGTTTCAAATGCTGTCGTACAGTAGTCTCCTAGCCACACCATTCATTTCTTCTCAGTGTTTTATCTCAGCAGCCTTTCCATATGACTTGCATGAGTCACTTCTTCAGTTGAGTTCAAGCAGCAGCCACTATCACAAACAAGTCACCAAAGTACCTGTTTCTAGCCAATATCCTGGAATGGAAGGGCTAAAGATGCTACATTTATAGAAGCATAAGTCAGTGTGCTGAAAGTGTCAGTGTTGAAAGTGTCGGTATGGATTCATATAATTTCCCTTTGAAATCAGTGTGAAGCGTGTGTCAGTAGGGACTGCAAAGGATGCTAAAAGCAAATATAGCCATAAGAGCCACTTTGGGCACATCTGAACTGGGGGATTTTGGAGCATTTCCCAGTCCCTTCAACTGCGTACTCAGGCCAGACCGTCACTGTTTGTTGGACAGAAACCCAAACACATAAGTAGAGAGTGAGCCATCATGTGTTCCTCTCTGCTCTCCCATCTGGAGCATGGGATCGGGACTTCTGTAATGGCTTCAGAGCATTTTTGAGAGAAAAGAAAAAAGAAAAAAAAAAAGAGTTGCAAAGGAGAATCCTGCTCTTTTCTTCTCTCTGGATGATGCACATTAATAGTGCAGCTGCCAGCAGTGCTTTGGATCAGACTAGATCTGAACTACAAAGAACTGTTAAAGATGCTTTAAAGAACTGTTGGTCATTTCCTCTTCCAGACAACTCTCTGACTAATAAAAGAAAAAAAAAGATTTTTAAAAGTCAGTCTGTGTATTTCTGACTTTAATGATGTGTTATTGCTGTCCTCTGCCATCTTACATGGGATGTTGTAGAGAAATAGGCACCGGTTACATTCGGTTTTTGTAACTACAGCCCTGGGTTTCTGGAAATCAAAGAAGCCTCGGGAAGGAACAGAGATGCAGCAATACATGATTAGACTGAGAATGGAGAGCTATAACGCTTTTGTTGTATACGTAACGGCTTGTTTCAAGGCATGAGGGTGTCTTGTAAATCACTGGACATGTGGAAAATAGCACATTAGTGTAAGGTCATAAAGATAATCTCTAATGACAGAATGAGAGAGCAAGTATATTCATTTTAACATTATAATACTTACACTTAGTGAACAAGAAGATTTCTTGAGGCCAAAGTACAGACAGCAGAATGTTTTTCCATTGCCAGAATTTCATAAGATACTGTGAATTTATCTGCAAATGAGTCCATATGCTACAACATCTAACATTAAATTCAAGAGCAAACTGCCTAAAGAAAAATGATCTTTGTGTGCAGTACAAGAACAGGACCAGCTTTGGAGCAGCTGACTTAGGAAAAATGTTAGACAAGTGCAGCCAGGGAAATGCAGTTAAGGCTCTTGGGTCCAGACCCAAAGGGATCTTAAGTGAGGTGCCTGTCTCTGGGAGCTGAACTCACAGGGTGTATCTAAGCCCTAGCTTATTATGGCATAGCTTCCGTCCCTAACAGCTGAGGAAGTCTGTTTTTCAGCCCTTGGAGGTATAAACATGAGTCATAATAAGTCTTGTAACTGCTTGGGGTCATTTTAGAGAAGAAAAACTCTGCACTGCGTTTCTGCTGAAATTCAGCTACTCTCCAGGAGAAGGTAAGGAAGATTTTGCTGTCTGTTCAGGGCGCTCTGCCAGGAGCCAAGGCGTCTGGTTCTGATCCCTGCTTCCAGGACTGCCTTGTGTATTTTTATTTAGATAGTCTCCAAACAAAATCTGGAAGCCGTCCAGGGAAATTTCGCTGCCTCAAGTGTTCTCTCTGAAGGAAAAGGTAGGGAACTGCTTTACCAAGTCATGCCTGGTCCTTAGCCTGCCTTTTGCTTCACAACCGTCTCACCTATGTGGATGTCTTCTACCTGTAATAATCATTCACTGTCTCTGGCCTAGGAGACAAATGACAGAAATGCTACCAGAAATAGCAGATTTCACATACATAAAGGCTTTCAGTGATATGGCAGTTTTATAACGTCACCCACATTTCATAAACTGCTCGTATTCTTTTGGCAGTCTCATAAGAGGTATCTGCTTTGCCAGACATAATTTCTGAGCTCCTTTTATGCTTACAGAGCATAGGAGAGTTTTTGACATGAAAGAACCATTCACACAGAGTGGTTTCACTGTCCTGGGGGTTTGAAAAAATTCAGGTATGTTTTAAGGAAAAATGACAGCCTTAGTATTTGGCAAGAATAATTCACTGGAAATTTGATCTTTAGTTTGAATTTTTAAAAATACATTGTTATCGGCTATATCAGTACTCTGAGAAATGACCTTTGTACCCATCAAATTGTGGCTGACTGCATAAGGACTCTGATGTGGGTTCCTCCCAGGAGTGTTTGATGCCGCTGGATCTGGTTCCTGCTTTTCATGGCACTAAGCAAAAAATTTTAGCTGAAAACTCTCCTGACTCTGCTTTTGTCTCCAATTCTTGCAAAATAACTATTTACCTTTTCTGTTAAGTTTTGATTTGATCTTTTAAGTTTAAGCTCTTTCAATTTTTCTCTCAAAAGAAGAAGTATGGTTGTGATCTGCCTGAGCTCAGCCAGGCAGGGGAGTCCCTGCCCTGGCCTGCCTCTGCCTGCCTCTGCCTTCATGCTTCCACTGAGGTCATTGCCCCTCAGCTCTAGGGTTGTCCTGTTTAAAGGACTCAGTTTGACTTCTAAACACTGAAAAAAAGGGTTTACTGTTGAAATCGGTGCATCTTTAACTCAGGATGAGGTCAGAGGAGAACGCCAACCTCATCTTTCTCAAGGTGTTGGTCCTGCTGACACAAAATGAGGTGGTTCTTCTCAGTCTCACCTCCCTCTCATTCTGGCTGTGTGGTCCTGCCCTCTCTCTGCGGCCAGAGTCTAGCTCAGTACGCCAGCAGAAACTAGCTTATTTATTTTTTCATTTATTTCTGGATTTGTTTTCTGCCAGCTCAGTGAATTGAATGGGCTGAGCATCAGGCTGGATAAGCAGCCAGATGAGCGTAAGAGAAGGTGTCTGGGCAGCAAGTGGGAGGAGCAGGACAGCCTCTTCGTTAGCAGCAGCACTGGCTCGTCTCATCTCTTTCAGTCACCTCCCAGTACGCTGTGCTGCAGCGGGAGCAGCTCCGTAGCTGCTAGCTGATGGTCTGATAGCTCAGCCCCCTCCAATGCAGATGTAACTTCTGCGGCGAGGATGGTGTGGGTAGGCGAGGGGCAGGAACCACAACAGTCCTTCCAAGGCAGACCATCCCCAACGCTGCGTGTGAGCCTGTCTTTGTTTTCTTTTATCCCCAGTTCACGGGGATGAACAGGTTTTTTATGGACTTTCTAAAACCAGCATTCACAATAAACCCCAAATTATAATCATCCATCCCAGATGCTATTTGGGATGAGACCAGCTATAGCAGAATAATTTTGGAGAAGGAGAATGAGCAGGTGCAAACAGTGAAGTTGTAATGAAATTGATAGACTTAATTACAGTATTTGCTGCTGTGAAAGCTATAATGCTGTCTAATCAGTTAAAAAATGTGGGAAGACTAAGGAGTTACTGTTTCGTCTATTTACACTACTATTTTTAGGGTCTATTGAATAACATATCTAGGATACCATGTAGAATGTAAAGGTGTATATGGAAATAGATAAGCTAATTACAGGTTTGGAAAAAAAAAACCCGCAAACTGATAATGCTTTTCTGAAGTATCAGAAAGCATGAAAAATTCTGATGTTTTAGGGTATGCATTCACATTTTCTTTCTTCTTGTTTACCTGATCACCCCTCCGTGAAACAAACACCACTATGTTGTAGTATCCTTCACCACAGTAAATCAGAAATTTCTGGTGTAAACTAGAAGAACAAAATAGTATTATTCCTAGCTGTTACTCTAACAAATGTCATCAGTAATGTACTGATACTGTGAAAGACTACTGTGTTCATTTGAACCATAGCCAGATTAATTTTTATGGTCTAGCTGTTCTATGATGCTTTGGAAATGTTTGTTTTGCGTAACTTCGTAGGGCCAAGTTTGACCATTGAATTATTTGAATTTTATGGGGTTTTTTTGATTCTTTGCACTCGTGGTGCTGGGCAGAGTATCAGGAGCAAAGTGTTATCCCCCAGATCCCAGGAATGGTGCTGCACATTTTATTTTTTGGTCTGCACTTCCTATGTTGTTGTAGCTGTTTAGAGAGTAGGGCCAAATTCTCATCTCATTTGCATTAGTGGGCATCAAAAATATAGTAAGTATAGCCAGCATTAGTTTCAAAATGATAAATAAGCCAAATACAACCTTCCCCCCCCCGCCCCCAAATGCATTCGGAGAAAATGCATACACCTAGATTTTGCTAACATTGTATGGACTAAAAACTATAAACATATGTATGGGAACATATACTATATATTCCCTTTTTCCTTTATACCCTAAGCAATGCCTGTCCTCTTATTCCAAACCCACCTGGTCCAGTGTAACTCAGTCAGCAGAAGTGGTGTTGCTGTCTGTACAGTTCTGGAGTTGCAAAGCACCCTCATGGGACTGCTTCTGCTTTAGTGAGTGTTGTCCTCATCCTTTTCTCAAAGCAGTGCCTGAAGGATGAATTTTACCCTTAGACACTAAACCATAAAAATATTGACCAAATCTTTCAGAACTTTCATTTATTTACATAAGCAAAAATGAAAGGGTTATCATCATTTATAATACTGCTCTGTGTGTGTGTACATATATAAAAGGCACTCATAATTAGAGATCAGAATTCTATTCTCCTAATTTGCTTCTGCAAAGGCATGTTGAAACTTGCTGAGTATTCAAAGTAGCAGTACTCAAAGCCCTGTATATGGACTCCATAAGCCAATCAGTAGACAATTAATTGTAATCTTCTGTTGTCCAGTATTTGTCTTTCTCAGCAAAAGACTCCAAAAGTGTCAAAGATGTAACAAACCGTGCTCGGGGCCACCATGAGGTAGGCTGGCACCTACAGTGTGATGTAAGGAAGGCCAAACATATAAACTGCATGAGTACTGATGACAGCATCATAGCTATATGTCTCTATGAAATGGTAGCAAATGGGGACAATTGTTTATTTTTTGCATTACATACTTGTGTGTTAAACTTTTCAACTGAAATACTCATACACATTGGTTTTGAAGTTGTGACCCAAACATGTACGTGGCAAATGTTACTAGATTCACTAATTTAAATAGTTATTCATTTAATAGTAGATTTAGTAGTAATAAAGTCTATGCTGCAACCCAACAAAATGCTAAAGCATATATTTCAAAGTTAAGTGTGTGATTAAATGTGGACATACTGCTGACTCAGGGCTCCAGTCAGTGACTTGTGAGTGGATGTTAATCACAACAAAATACTAAACTGTAATGAGCATCTGTGTGCTGAGTCAAAGAGCAAACACACGTGACCCCTGGAATATTTATTGTATTATTCTGAGGCTAATTAATACTATTCTGTTACACGCTTACTCCAGTTATATGTCATTTTTTGTGAATCTTACTCTGTGCTGACATGATGGTGCAAATACCTTAAACAAAGGCTTATTACATTGTTTCACCCTGATGCCTGTTGTTAAATCTGTAACCACATTCAGATTTTCAGTTTTCCATGTTTTTAAATGTCTGATTTCCAGCAAAGAATGCCAAGTGACTGTTTGCCATTTCCAATTGTTCAAATTCATTGTTAGGAAAGATGACAAGCGTACAATACATGTCAGTGAGGAATCCAGCACTGCCGAGTGGACCAGCATTCATGCTGTTTTCATTTTGATCAAGAATAGACCATGTCATATCCATGAATTTAAATAGCCTACAGCATGAATTAATTGGGCTTTTTATATAATTGAATAGGAGGAAGGTCTTAAAACATATTTTCATCAGTAACACAATGTAGAAAAAATAAGTATTGCCTTGTATGATCACAAAAATATTTTTGCTAGTCCTCCTGGTTTCATTATTTTAGATATGAAAAAAATAGGGACAGAAAATAACAGGTTACCTTTGAAAGATAAGAAACATTTACTTACCTGCCACAAAAATCAGTATGGTATTTAAAGGAGCATCCTTTCCTGCAGCTGGCTCAAAGAGAAATACCCTTTCATATTGAAGTAGTAGTTTAGTTTATTTAACATTTTTTTTTTTCACATTTGCATTGATATGACTTTCCACATTATGTCACATAACAATAATGTTTCTGTTATAGTTCATAGATCACAATATCTCCTGTTGGTGTTGTAATGAGATAGTTCAACAAAATGAATTGCCATTGCTTACATGAGATAGTATAAAATAATCACAGGAAAATGAAAAAGGATGAAAAAATTTCATGATTCTAGGGTGACATTTTGAAACATCCAAAGGTTCCTAGCATTGGCTTGCATACTACTTACTGTACTCTCTGTATTGATTGCAACAAACACTCAACTTTTTATAAAGTTTACCCCAAGCACTCCAAACTGCAAATTAGCTGCTTCACGGCTTTTTGTGTGTTTGAATAATAAAAACTGATCAAAGGCAGTCTGAAATGGAGTGGGATATTGCACCAGTTCTTTCCTAAACTATCAGAAGAGTCCAGGTATGTACTCTCCATTAACTCCAAGAGGGCAAAATTTTGCAAAATTTTATTTCATTATTGTCTGGGAATATAGCAAGATTTTTAGTGCTAGTCATGCATTCAGGAACCACAGAACCACGTCAATGGCACAGTGTGGTTTGCTTAAATGTTTTTCAGAATATTTGTGTAAATAAACAGGCCACTTACACTTTGGAGTCTTGGCTGTTATCAAAACAACATTTTTGGTAGCTTAATATCATTTGGCTAGAGTAAGCAATACAAATACTGAGTGGCAGAGCCCCTTAGTCTTGCGTCAGGACAGTGCAATTGGGACGGGCTCAAGCAATATCATTGCTAATTCTAGATTCTGGTTTGAAGAGGCAGAGTTCAGTCCTTGGAAAAAACAAATTGCTTGTGTTTACCAGTGACGAGGTAACACCAGTGCTGTCATGTCAGATGATGGGATGACCCCTGAGAATAATTAAAATGCTGAAACAGGAACTTATGTCAATGGAGATTGCTTGTCTGCTAGTCAGGTGCTCATTCTTTAATATTTTCAGCAGACTAGGCTTGTCAAGCAGACTGATTATATAGTTCAGCATTGCGTGACTTAACCTTTTGTTCTCAGGAGGTGACATTTCCTTGAAAGCAACATGAAAGGAAGATTTAAAAATAAACAGGCTGAAAACAGCCTATTTTCAACTGGATAGCCAAGACAGCAAGAAAAAAAAATCCATCTAAAGCGACATTTATTTTAGCTCATAGTTAAGAAAGCACATATGTAAAAGCTCTGTCATTCCTCATAATAGATTTACCAACAAAAAAAATGTTCCCCTAGCCTTCCACCAGTTCTTGTACTTATTTCTCTGATGGCAAATTAAGGCTCTAGAAGCATCACAAAAGAACAGTAAAATATTTGTCCAGGTCAGAAAACTAATTAACTCTGTGCAGCCTCATTGCCCCTTGCAAGCCTTATAAAACCCCCAAAACATACAGAGCTGAAGAAAGGGTAATTGTTTCTTTTTTAGGGAAGTACTTGGCATGTTGTTCTGGGATGTAGCTGGCACGGGTCCATATATTCCTCTGATTAATTCCAAGTGAGGTGTCTACCTTTGGTCTTCCTTGTTCTTGAGGAAGTGCTGTAATCCTCTCCAGTACTCTAATGTGAGGGACATTTCACTGGGCTCTGTGAAAGTAATTCTGCATTGTACAAAATACTTAAATGAGTGTTAGCAAAGAGGCAGGAACTTGTGGGACCCCTAAATTATAGAGCTTCTTGTGATCTGAGTAACATTTTGCTAATTGTGCAAAATTGAGGAAATCTTCAGCAGAGAAGATGAGTGTCATCTCGCAATAACTGATTGTGGCAGCCTTTTAAAAGATAAGAGTCTAGCATCTCTATTTGGCAGATGTTTGACTTGCAGCTCCATCTCCCATGTTGTAAACAAGTTGTCCCTCTGTTGCCTGTTTCTCAAGAGGTGAGACAGCGCTGTCACCTCCAGTGCTCAATTTAAGACTATCCCCAAAAATGTATCAGGTCTTTGATGACTGCCAGCTTCATTAACACTCTTTGGGATTCCCCAGGCTCCCCTGGCTCCTTTCACAGCACTGGAGGAACATCAACCTGCAAAGGAATAGGTACCTTCATGCACATTTTTGATCTTTATTGTCACTTTTATCGGTATCAAAAATACGATTTCTGTGTATGCATCTATTAGTATGTAGAACTTAAGCTGATTAAAGATTAGAGCAACCTATAGAAGCTACATAATTTTAACAGTGTGGTATCATCAGCTCACAAATAAAAACTGGTCTGCCGCTCTTCCCATTTTCTATTCTCAAAAACTGACAGCACAAATTATGCAGTCTCCTTCCTCAAAAATCCTCACCAGAAGTGTAGCTGTTTAACTGGAATTGAAAAAAATTATTACCTGCTTACTGAGACCTATCCTTGCTTTATCCCACCTTCAGCAAAATCTTCCAAAATGACTGGGGCTTGTTCATTGTGTAATATTGAATGAAACATGGGTAATAAAGACAAATTTCTGTCTTAAAGAAAAAGCTATTATTTCCATAAGAATGTCTGCTCGTTGGAGAAGGAGGTGTGGGTAGTTGCTTTGTGTTCTGAAATCTATATCCCCCTGTGCTATCAAACATTGTTAAGGGCATGAACAAAAGTGCAGGCATCCTTCTCTGTTTGTTCTCTTTGCGTGGAAGGTTTGTGTGACCTAAACCTATGGAATAATTATTCCTAACAATAACCCTTCCTTCTCCGTTTTTCTGCTGTCACTTGCAGTTGTCCATCAGGAGTGAAATGTCCCAGTTCTGTGTATGCATGAATTCTGTAGTGTGCTGCTACTTCAGTTTCTGTGTTGGGCCAAAAGATGATAAAATGGACTTGACTTCCATGGACCAGCAAAGCAGTCTTTGGAAAAACTATGCCGGGTTCCCAGTTTTCAGGGCATCTTTCACCTGGTGTCCTGGTTTCAGCTTAATTCAGAGTTCATTTTCTTCCTAGTAGCTGCTACAGTGCTGTGTTTTGGATTTAGGATGAGAACAATGCTGATAACACGCTGATGGTTTAGTTGCTGCTAAGCAGTGCTGACACTAGTCAAGGACTTTTCAGCTCCCCATGCTCTGCCAGGGGCACAAGAAGCTGGGAGGGGGCACAGCCAGGACAGCTGACCCAAACTGGCCACAGGGCTATTCCATACCATATGGCGTCACGCTCAGTATAGAAACTGGGGGGAGTTGGCCGGGGGGGCAGCAATGACTGCTCGGGGCCTGGCTGGGCATCGGTCAGCGGGTGGTGAGCAATTGCATTGTGCATCACTTGTTTTATATATTCTTTTATCATTATTATTTTATTTTCTCTTTCTCTACTATCCCATTAAACTGCCTTTATCTCAACCCATGGGTTTTAGTTTTTTTTTTTCCCAGTTCTCTCCCCCATCCCACTGGGGCAGGGGGAGGGTGAGCGAGTGGTTGTGTGGTGCTTACTTGCCTATTGGGGTTAAACCACAACACCTGGCCAGAGAAAACAGCTAGATGAAATTGCAGACATCTGATTCATCTCTGCTATTGTCCCATTGAGGATAGAGAGTGTTGCATATGTCTGGAGTTTCAGCTTCTCCAAAGTGATGAATGTATAAAAGTTACCTTTTCAGTTCCCCCACTAATATAGGTGACTTCTATTGCTTAGCTATTAATGAACTTGAAATTGGACATAATGGTTAGTTTCTAAAAGCAACCATATGCCGTAGTTAAACTACTAATAAATTAGAAATTATTAGGAGACTTCCTTGCTAGGTCAAGTCATGATTCACCTACTTCTGATACGTGAGTTATTCTTTGATTCACAGTGAGAAAGGTCTGTGATACCAGGAGCATAAATGCAGGTAAACTGTCAGGGTGTTTCCTTTTATTTTATTGTGGTAACTCTCATACTTAAAACATCCTCTCTCACCTTACTCATAATTTTTGAACTGAATTTCTTTGCTTATCTGTGACTCCTCTACTTTATGTGTTTAATGGATTTGCTTTTGCAGTGCAAATACAGGTATGAAAATCTTTAAGATCCTTGTGCTTCACCCATAAATCTTAAACACAATTCTAGAGCAGCAAGGAGAAATAACACTTGGGATTCCCTGGCATTTACCTTGTTGTTGTTGTTGTTATTATTATTATCTGAATAATATGTGCTTTTGCATCACATAATTCATTGATGTTGTGCATTAAAAACACTTCTTGTGACAAGACACAATAAAAACATATTCCACAACACCCTCCCAGACTACAGCCTGAGGGACCAAGCCATGACTGGCTTTATTCATTGGTGTGTGGGTGGGACGGAAGCAAGGAGACAACTCACTTCTCTAACAAAATTTCGGAGGTGTCAAGTACTGCCCAGTGAGGCACCACTGGCACTGTGCAGGTTGGCGCCTCCAGGTCCAGCCCCCTCCCTGATGGCCTGGCACCTCCACTTCTCCAGCACTGGTTTTGGTGTGCTCACTGGAGTCAGGAGGATTTTTTTCTTCCCTGTAGGTCCACTGCAGGCTACTGCAGCCCCAGCCAGCTCTGCCTGGCGGGGACTGAGCCCCGAGCCCCACGCAAAGAGCCGTTTAGTGCGTAGGATCCAAGCTGACCCATGAAGAAGGACTATGACTTCTACTTGGGAGAAATAACCGAGGAGACAAGAAATCTCTGCGGCAGGGATGGCGGCAGCGGAATCTGCACTGCCTGTGCATGTGTGCGCTGACAGGCTGTCAGCCAACTCTGGCAAGTGATGAGTGCAGGGAGGTAGCCAGGACCTATAAGCTAGAGGGCTTAAAATTCCCTAGCCTGAAAACATTCACTGTGATTTGCCGTAGCCTTTCTCTGTACTCACTTTTATCTGCAGGAACAGCGCTGCCATTGTGGCGTGGACCCTCACGGTACCGCAGTAACAAGAATAAGACCAGGGCATCCTTTTCCCCGGGAAGACTGCTTTCTCACATTTATCTGTATCGCTGTAGTACTGTGATCTCCAACTAGGAGACCTCACAGTCTAGGCATTGCAAGGTACAGACAGGCTTTGTATCTAACCAGATTAATGCAGGCAAAAAAGGGAACTATTATTATCACGTTTTGTATCTTAAAGAATGAAAATGAAGGTGTTTGTTCTGCTCCAATATATATAGCAAGCTCTAGAATTTTTATTTGCTCAAAACACAATGAGATGCTTAAAGATAAATAAATCACAACAAGTCAGTCGAAGATTTCTTTTCGTAAGCGACTTCTTGCACCAAATCACTCTCCATGGCTTACTCTTAAATTAATTAAACAATTGCAGCCCTGGGGTGACTACTTTGTAACTTCTGAGGGAATAGCTGTCTTTAGCTGGCTCCTAAAGCTGCTACGCTTCTATAAGGTTTTTGGGTTTTGCAGGTGAATGTAAATGTGCTCATTATTCAAATTTAAGATTCATTAGTAGAAATAGAAGTTACATATGTCAATTATAAATATGTTTAAAGGAGGATGGAGGAACTTTTGCATTTTAATCTTATATTTTAGTGTGATATTTGACTGTATTAGTACATTAAATCGAATATATTAAAATTGTGGAATAATTTAGGTTGGAAGAGACTTCTAGAGGTCATCAAATCCAACCCTCTGCTCAGCGCAGAGCTACTTTCAAAGTTAGAACAGGTTTCTCTGGGCTTTGTCCATCTGAGTTTTGAAAATCTTCAAGGTTGGTGATTCCACAAAAAAAAATCTCTGGGATATTTTTCCTTGATGTCCAGTTAGAATTTAATTTGCTGCAACTTAAAACTGCTGCCTATGAGGAGGGTCTGACTCTGTCTTCTCCATAGTGCTTTTA
This sequence comes from Scopus umbretta, assembly GCA_013400535.1. Taxonomy (NCBI): domain Eukaryota; kingdom Metazoa; phylum Chordata; class Aves; order Pelecaniformes; family Scopidae; genus Scopus; species Scopus umbretta. The sequence continues at coordinate 26,818 of VZTL01007315.1, forward strand.
GTGCAATTATTTAGCCTCCTTTTCTCTTTCTCAGGATTCCCCTACCTCCTGCCCTGAGAAGGTGACCACCTTCCAAAAATGACAGAGCAAGGACTCATAGTCATCACCCTTGGACCACTTGGATGCCTTCCACCCAGCCCCATGGACTTGCTATATCCAGTTAGCTTAAGCGATCCCCTCCTCGATCCTCCCGGATGGACAGCTTAAGGGTGTAGCCCAGGGGCTGGGTGAACCTCTGCAGTGGCTGTTAGATATGCAGGAGCTAGGCTCCAGGCAAACAGTAAATTCCTGAGACAGCTGGTCCGGTCAGCATATAAGTGTCTCTGTCCCCACAGAAGGGAATATCCAACCGCTGTGACCCATTTTTTCCTTTTTGTGACCTGTGGATTAGGCTCAGTCACCTTCCACCCCTGGGAATCACTAGCCACTGCCCTCCACTACCATGGGGGTGTTTGTTAGCCCTCCTTCACGGGCCATTCCTTCTTCAGCCCGAGATAAGGCCTGGGCTCTTGCCTCTGCAGAGTCTCTGTGGAGAATTGGGACTGACCTTTGGAGTATTAGTGATCTGCTACAGTTATTTCTGCCCCATATTCCACGTGATCCACACGAGAGAGAAGATATCTCACATCTAGGTATTGCCATTAGGTAGGAGATGCTATTGCTGCTCATGATGATAACAGGCAGAAGAAATGTTTGTGATTTCTGGTTTACACCAAAACCTGTTTCTCAGGTCCAACTGCAGGACCAAATGAATTTGTTTATGTTGGTTGCTTTATGTGCTTTATGTGTAGTGCAATGACTGTACACCTGATGAGTTGGTTAGGAATACTTCATCTGAAGGGAAGTTGAAAATACAATTATTTTTTTTTCCTGAAGTTTATCCTCTTGTTCATTTGCTTTTGGGAAAAGAAATTACAGCAGCAGCTGAAAAGTCTTGGTCTCTTCCTTGCAGCAATGTTAGTCTGGGAGGGACAACTTCATAATCTCTCAGGTTCAGAGCATTCTGAGGGGGTCATAGTCTCAAATTCAGAGAACTTTGACATTGCTTGTTCCAGATTTTTGAAGGCCTTGTTTTGGACAGTGGTGCAATGGTGCAATTATTTGAACAACAAACTGATGTGTTCCCAATAGGCCTGAATTTATCATGCTGTGTTTAGTCTGAGGCCTCTTAAATAACTTGTGGATTCTACTGTAAGTGCAGCCAATTATGGTAATTGGACCTGGAGGTCACAAATATGTGGACCACTATAGCAAAGTCTTGTTCTGTCAGTAAGGAGAGTACTCTTCTGAAAAGTGAAAGATATAAAGCAGTTTTTGTAGTTGTTCATGTATTGTCTCAAAGAGTTTAAATACTGAATAGGAAGTTAGAAAGAAATAGGGTTTGTTGCTGTTGCTAGTACCATCATTTATTTTCCTATGCTATTAAATAGGGAAAAGACTGTCTTAAGATATTATTTTGGCTCAGTTCAGAGCAAGATGTACGGCTAACTTGCAGAGTATGTGGTTGTGGGTTTTTTTTCCACAGGCTTGCCTAGTTTCTCTATTTAGTCTGCGTATTATATTCTTATGAAAGCTATGTGGAAGGATTATACTTTAGATGATAACTTTTGAAAGATTCATGTTTGTAAGTACTTGTTAATCATAGGACAATTATAAATATTTCGTGCTAAAGCAGCTTCATGCTAACATGAATCTGAAATGTGTCATAATGATAATCATGTTTTCTTTCCTGGGCTACCAAAAAAATGATCAAACCTGTGTTTCAGCTTAACTTGGCATTCTAACTTGGATAAAAGGAGTAATGAAGCCAAAGACAGTGCATGGAGCTGAGCTATGCTATCCAGGGTCCTTGTAACACCGTACCTTTTTTCCTAGGGTTGCTTTCCCTTATTTAGTTCTGATTCAGATACACAAAATAGATTATGCAGTCAGTGAGTTCCTCATTACTTACATGTCTGTCACTTTTAGTTGAAAACTCTGCTAAAGAAACATTGCTTCTGTTGTTGGTGTCAATACTTCCTTTAATCATGGAAAAGGTTTGAGAAAATTTCCATTTTTTGAGATGTAATACAATCTGAAAGAACACATATTAGTATGAGTATTGTAATGTTTTCAGAATATTTCTGAGATTTATCTTCCTTAACCGAACATTTCCTTTTATTCAAAAAGAAAAGAGACAATATACAGATACAAATGTGATTTGATATGATATGATAAATACATTGATGCAATATTAAAGTATTTGATATATGGTAAATGTGATTTATCTTTTTTCAGTGTAACTTGTCCTTTCAACAAAATATTTATGTTTTATTTATGTTCTTGATATCTAATGGGGAATGGTGGACTAAAAGGATAATAAGAGAAGAAAATACTTTTACTAAAAACCCCACAAAGCAGATGAATCATTAGAAAGTTCTGTTTTGACATTAAATTAGCATGTGAAGGTTCACCATTGTATATGTGAAATTGGATATTGGACAACAGCAATCTAGTAAAATCTTGAAGAAACGTAATTGGACAAGTCTGGGCCATCTCATCAGAATACGATGAAATAAACTGACAAGACAGGCTTCTTACTCGCACCGCCGTGGGTGGGAGACATTTTGGCACAGGCTGCCTTTGCAGCAGGGTGCAGCTCATCAGGAGCTATGGTGAAAGGTTGTTTCCTTGGAAGGGCAGAGGAACTGACAGCTAGCAGGGAATGATTGAAAGGTCTTGCAAAATCCCTACTATTTTCAGCAGCACACAAAAAAATTAAGTCTTAGTATTTTCTATTTGCTCTACCTTTGGCATTATGAGCTGGGTTCGTGTCACTCTGGCAGGGAAGACGTGCGGGTCTGGGTAAGCACTGGGAGGGCAGGTCCCCCTGGTCCGGCTGCTCTCTTCCTCCAGAGCCAGACTTTTCAAGGACTGATTTTATGAGTAATCTGGAACTGTTGCTGATGTCAGTGTGGGTTGTATCAATAACAGCTTCAAGTGAGACACAGAAGAGACCCACTGGTAATCTTAGGTTGCTTCTGAGTACTTAAAGGAACTGAAATGGTGACAGGTATTTGTTCATACACTCCCTGGACACCCCTTAAAAGGCACAACCAAACATATTATGCTTGTGAGAGTGGAATGAAGATCAGATTTAGCTTCTTGTAGGTTGAACCAATTGCATATTGTTAGGAAGCTGAAGGCAATAGCTTGATGTAGGATTGCAGCACCTGGTTGCAAGAACCTGTCTGCTCTGAAAGAAGAAATATGGCAATGCTATAATAATAAACCTTCAGTTTATGATGGTTCGTATCACACAACAGCTTGTGAGCAGGAATCCTTGCCTGCTTCTTATGTCTTGTTTGAAGACAGACACCTTTACAGACTTGTTGGATAGCTGGCCACTATGAACAGCCAAATCCTGAATGCTTCTTTTCTGCTTAACAAGACATGTCTCTGGGACAGAGACATCTAAAATCCTCAGGTATGAAGTCCAAAAGAGAAGGATACTTAATAGAAAGGAAACCCAAAATATAATATGCCCCTGTAATGCCAGTAGGCAACACAAGACAATCACAGACACATGAGTGCAGGATTTCCAGTGTTTTTAAGATCTAGTTGTTACAAACATCATCTCAAGATGTCTCTGTAGTAGCTGACGAAGAAATCTTGCCTAAAACAAAAGCCCTGAGACAAATATAAGGAAAAGCAGAGGCAGTCCTTGGAAATGGTTGAACATGAGCACAAGGACCATGTACATGGCCTGCGTGGCTGGCATGGCCGAAAGGGTAACTCTGACTTTACAATCTTTGGGATCATTGTATTTCTAGGATGTAAAAAGCAGAGACAAATATCATATCTCAGCTTGTGACCTGAAATTCAAGTTGAGGTTCCTTCCTTCTGGCAAGTTATGAACCACAGTATAAATCCTTGTTAACTTCTGCTTTGAATTTCACCTATAGAGCACAGAGACTCCCGAGTTGTGTATTCTGTAATTTTGGACCTGTGAAACACACATTTTCAGTTGACTTACTTTTCAGCAGAAAAAAATGTAAATGGGCAAGGGAAAATAATATCCAGCTCACTTTTCTATAACCATCTTAGCAGAGTAATTATAAGTGGAGTAGAAAGCAGAACATCTTTAACATTCAGTGCCATAGAGCAGCCTGAACATCTTCATGCAGCAGATCCTTTTAAGTGAGTAGATATCCATTTCACAGAGGCATTTCTCCATACTAGAATTATTTTGCTTCAGTTTCCACTTCTCTGTAAGCTTGCTTTTTAAATTGTGTTAGAGGTTAGTACTTTCCAAACTTAAAATGATTTTGTAGGAATTAATTCTAGTTCTTGATAAACCACTCTAAAAAAGTATCGCATGCTGTAAACTCAGAGGACTTTATTTTTATGAAATGAAGGAAAGTTTCCAAGCAGACATATAAAAATATGAGCATTACTAAATTGTAAACAGCTACGTAACTACCCTGTGCTGCTCTGAGAAGCTTTCTGCATACCTATATTACATATAGCTACGGCTAAAAATTTGAACACCAACTACAGCAGCTATGTATTTATATATCTATAAGCACAGCAAGCTGTGGTGAAAACAAATGTAAGTAGGTCCTGATCAATATCCACTGATATCAATTAAATTTTTTCACTGAATTTGAGGAAGCTTTCGGTTTGTCACCGTGGGCAAAGACTACTTCCCTGCTATATGTGGCCGCCTAACTGTATACTGTGGACTAGAGCTAATTTGGCTACTGCTAGGGAAGCACCTTGATGTTAAGGACATACCACCTGCTGTATTATTTATTCTGTTTCTGCATCTATGCGTCCAGTTTTAATTTAGTATTGCAATGCCTTAGCTCCCAGCTGAGAGCTTATAAAACAACTGAAGGTTAAATCATTAGTTTAATATAGTTGAAACGTGTTTCTCTTTTGCTGAGGAGAAAGAAGAATGTTCTAAAGCAACATTCTTTTCTCTCTGTGTTTTTTTCCCCTGCATGTGACTCCCTCCAGTTGCTCCCATGTTTTGGCTTCTACAGCAGAAATCACTCCAGGTCTGATTTGGGTGAAGATTCCCCTCAAATTGCCTGTGTAAGTAAAGTTTCAAACCACCAAAAAAAAAAAACCCAAACCCAAAAAACAAAAAAACCCACCTTCATCTAGGGATTATCTGTGAAATTAAAGAAAAAGCTCTGAGACATAAGGCATTTTAAGGAATAAACTGGGGATTACAGCATGCAAATGAATGAAAGGAAAACAGCAGGGGAAAGGAGAGACATGTAGCGGGAAAGGTGACAGTTTTGCTGAGGAATTCTCCTGTCATTTTCCCTAGGGAGCAGAGAAACAGAGTGGGGAGAAAGTGGGAGGAGAGCAGTGTGAAGAGGCTCTTGGATACCATGGAGATGGGTACAGTGTAAAAATCTGTATACTGTAGATAAGTAAGTGGGAGGTTGATATCAAACTCCTACCAGCCAGAAACTGGCTTTGTGCAGGGTAAACATGTTAAAGGGCTGGGGAGAGGGAAGCATTGTTTTAGACTCTGCCATGCTGTTTGCCTACTTAACACTTAAGAGAGCGACGGGAAGGAGCAAATAAATGTTTTTCCAGCTTGTGTCTTTCAGTATGACTATACTCTTATCTATATCCAGTCTACCAGGAAGGAAAAATTATGTTCTAGAGCTTTTTTTTCCTCCCTGAAATTGTCTTGCTACTCCAGACCTGCTTTTTCTGTCTCTTCTTTTAATTTCAGTCTTAATTTGATTAACTGGGAGCTCATAATAAATTCATAATGCTTCTCCATGGTTCGTGAATGTGGGGAAGAAAATGTGACAGATTCACTAGGAACTAAATGTTACTTTATGTCTGAGTAAGACAGTGTTTTTTTTAAAGTTCAGTCTTTGTGTTACACTGCTTTGAAAGACTGTCTCTGTTCATTTTAGAATTTCTTTGTTCTCTGCTTCTAATTTTTATGCTTTCGATGCCTGTAAGACTGTGCTGTTATTTATATCCATGGCCATAAGGAAAATTCTATAGTTTGTACATATGTTGTTGTACTCTTAAGAATTATTGGATTTTTTTTATTTTAAAATTAAAAAACGCCATAGAATGATGAGAGTGGTTTTCAGAAGATTGTTATTCATGCTATTGATTCTTCTTAAAATACAAGCTGCCTGCTGCCTGTGAATTGGGGTAAGGCAAGCTGTTCAAGTCCTACTTTGTTCCCTCAAAAAGTCCTCCCTGAAGCAAACAGGCTAGTTTTGAGACTACTTCAAGGGAGAAGGATTTCTACTTAAGGAAGTCATTTACTTATTGAAAAGTCTTGTGTAGACCAAAAGAGATGAGAAGGGATGGTACTTAGCTGGTATAGCTGAGCATGAAGAAATTCAGAAGTACAAGATGTCCACACGTGTACCTCAGCGTGGTCTGCCTCCTGGTTGAGGGTGTTTCTGTAGGCAGGGAGCCGTAATGTCAAGTACTTTTACTTAAGGGTGGTGGAAGCTGCTTAAATGGGATTGCAACAGAGTGAAGTAACAGACCAACACACATCTTGGAAGTAGGTGGCTGTGAACCTAATGTAGGTTTTCCTTTTTCCCTCAAATTTTGTGGAATTTCAAGAGTGTCTGTGGGTGACCTGTGAGGTCCTATGTCATGTCTAGGCAAGGAAGCACTGGTCTGGCAGCCTCCAGATGCAGCGGCGGGCGGTTACAGACCTACACCAGGACAAAAGTCCACATGCATGTGTGTGTGAAGGAGTGAGCTAGAAGGAATTTGAGAAAAAGAAGCTACTTAGCAAATCAGACACGTTTACAAGACGTATGTACAGTAATGTGATAAAGCCCCAGATGTGACCATAAATTGTATTTGCAACAAAGCAGTTCCTTGATAAGCTGTTGGGGGGATCTGCTGAGACGTATCTCAGGGGATCTGACTCGATTACCCTGTGCCTAACACACACAGCTTAAACCCAATTTGTTTTCCCTTTTGTCTACAAGCTTAACTTTAGAATTATGCCAGAGTAAGTTATTTTTTTTTTTTTTTTTTCTAAGCGCTTACATTTAAATGCTTTGCCTTCAGTAGAGCTCAGAGGAGTTGAGGGGGGAACTGTTCTCATCCCTGACAGTTCTACCCACTGCTTTTTGTCAAGAGCAGCTTTCTGACCACAGACTGACTTTTCAGCTTATGAAGGCAATAAAAGCACAGTTTTGCAATGGCCTTGCCTCTGCGTGTGTGCATTCAGCCAGAAGCATGGTGCAGCAACTTCAGATTTTAATTTCTTGTGCTGGAGGACACGCAAGCTGAGGTGTTCATCCCCCTGGGGTTACTGGAGTGTGTATTGGAAAAGTCCCGCAGGGAGGGTTGGGATGTACGGTGCTGCTGCAGGGGCAGTACATGTCTGACTCTTAGCAGTCTCATCCCTAGCTATTAACCTCGGCCAAACAGCAATAGCAGTCTTTGTGAAAAACACAAATATCTCTAGTCCCTAAAGTATTTCCATTCCTGAATTTCAAAAACTTAATGCAAGCTGTGGTGGGGCTTGGGGTCTTCGTGATGGTTAGATGCCCAGCATTTCCAGACAGTGGTTATGCTGGCATCCTGTCTGTAGAAATTAATTTCAGACTTTAAAGGGTGCACGTTGACCCCCAAGGGAAAATTTAGAGAGGCCATCTCAGAGCATGATTTTTAACTAGCTTTTTCTCAGAAACAGCAAAGGAAAAGACGTTAAGCTTTAAAGTACAGTTTTATGGATGCTGATAGCATTGTACAGGGTGTGAATTATAGATTTAAAAGTCAGATTAAAATAAGATCTTGGGTGCTTCAAGCACAGGTTGCTGCTAGTAAGAGCACAAAAGCTGTTTGTCTGCACCAAAACAGGTGACTTCAATGTGTAAATCTGTGAAGAATGGTGAGTCTGCAAGAAAGGGCCAGTAGTGGTGGGAGGGTTCTACAGCATTTCTCGCTGGCTGCCAGCAACATCTCAGCATGGTAGATGTGGTGAACCACAAGCTTGGGATCTTTCCCGTCCCTGTTCCCTTGAGTTTCCTAGTCAAGCTTCTGGGGTTTTGTGTTGTCTGCTGGAACTGGGCGTGTGAGGAGAGAAATGCTGTGCTTTGGAATTTGGTCTTGAGTGATTTATGAAAAGCTAGATCTCATAGCCCCAGGGCCACATATGCAAAATCAGGAACAGCAGCGTCATTGACTGATAACATATTGCCTTTCTAAGTTGAGCATGATTAATGATGTTCTTACGCTCTTTTACCCAGTTTTTTAATATTGTAGTCTATGGGAGAGGGTGAAACTAGCTTTAGAGGCAGGTGGTAAGCAGCTAGTCTTGTAAGATTTGTCTCTGTGTGCAGCTCCTAATGAGCAGGGTTCATGTTTGTATTGCATGATAGCTAATTTGGGTGCAGCACGAGAGCACAAAGCTTGATCAGGTATGCAGTCCAGCAGTCATTGGCGCTTCTTTTATGATGTGAAAATATATGTGTACATTAACATCTGTTTATTTGTTGCAACAGGTTCTGCCTGGCATACTGCAGAAGCATTGCTGTATTTTACCTGACAGGAACACAGGTAAACTTTTTTCTTAATGAATTAATTTTGTAATATGATTTGGAGAAATGCAAACACAAATTGGATAATATAGAGAGGTCTTGTTTGCTGTTTACAGTCATTGAAGTTCTCTTCTAGGGAGTGACAGCTTGGATGTTTTGTTTAAATTACGTGCTTTCATGCAAAGATTTTGTGTATTCAGTTAATTTTCTGGAGCTATTGCTGTTGTAGAGACTGCTATCAGGTTTTGCTTGTAAAGATATTTGTATAAACTTCTGAAGCATCTCTATTGTTAATTATAAAGTTACAATTTTGGCAAGAAAAGGGGTTTAATACTGGAGTCTGCGGTCTGGTCTTGTTGATTCACAAAGGTGCTAAGCAGTAAGTCTTCTGCATAGCTCTGACTGCAGATAAATCCTTGCTTTATGCTTATTTTTCAGAGACTAGAGGAGTAGACAAAAGGAGTAGGCAGAATGAGTATCGCTAATGATGCCTTGCTATTGTGCAGGAGGAGACTTAAAGTAATATGTTTGTGACCTGAACAAATCAATTGATGAGAACGATAACATCGATGAGAAGAAAGTGATGATTTAATTTTACGTTCTTTTATTACAGGAAAAACAATTTCTTTTAAAATAAGTTTTAAAATCCTTTTTACAATTTTATAAATTGGATGAAAGTGACTGCTTATGATTGTGAGTTTGATTTAACAGACTAATTTCAGAGAAGGAAAAATATAGCTTATTTTTGGTATCTTCTTGATAGAACATATGTGATTGCTTGCAGCTTTTAAGGCTTCATTCCCCTTTCCCCCAATAGCTACCATTCAAATAAACCGGTTTGTTCCTTGGCTTGCTATTATTTGTATTTCAGGCACAGTTTGCACTAAGGGTAATTGCACAGAGAACTTGAGAACTGTGTTAAACTGTAGTGTGACTTGTGGTACCTGCAACTGCTCAAATGAAATTTAAAATCTCATTTTCATCTGTGAACATGGGAGAAGTACAATATAATAAGACAGTTAATAATACACCTCTTCTAGCAAGAATTTGAAAGTTTATAATTAGTGAACAGATTACAGACAGACTTTGGCCTTCATATTTATTTCAAGCTTTCCTGAAAACCGGACTAAGGAATCATGGTGTAATGATCTCAGCCCAGTCTGTGTGCTCCTGTGCTAATATCCTGTGCTGATATGTTGTTTGTTTTTTTTTTTCTTTTATTTGTAACATAAGAATTTAATCCAGATTCCTTTGATGACCAAACTCTTCTTGACTTGTATAGAAGTGTATCAAGTGGATATCAAAGCCAGTGTTACCTGAAGTGATGGCCTGGAGGCGGGCAGGGAGTCTCTGACCATTTATCTAAAGAGGGTGAAATAGGCCTTTATAACCAATGCCAAGAAAGCCATTTACCTAAAATCCCAGTCACTTTCAAAAGTGCCTTCATTTGGACATAAGAGAAGGGAGGAGCTTGGTAACATAAAACTTGGTTTTGAAAATTTTGGACTAAGCTTTTTGAAGAGGAAACCTGTCAGTTTTTGGTATGTAACAACTGCTGTACAACTCAAGCACGCTTAGGTATGAACATAACTGTAACTTCTATTACTTCTGTGTGACTGCTCAAGTATTTTTATGCCTACCTATTATATGCTCAGGAGTTGCCAGCAGGTGCAAAGTAAATGATGTCTGTATTCCATTTTCCTATTTCCCCCATTTATGGTGTTTAAATACTTGGCAGAGTGAAGGAGAAGAAGGGTTCAGACACGATGTGGGGGATTTTTCAGCTCCTTTCTGGAGGAAAAGGTCTACTGAATTTTTGAGTTTGATTCACTGAGTCTGTTAGAGATAGGTGAACCATTTTCATGTTGATTATGTCTGAATCAACTAGTCCAAACTAAGAAGATGATATTCATTAAATTTGTGTAAATGTGGAACATGCTATTTGCATTCAAACGTATACATCGTATATTATCTTGTCCAGCTCCATTCTCATTAAGTGAGCCCAGAGAAACAGCCTGATTGCAAGCTGTGGGTCTATGTCTGTGTTCAGCTGCTGACATTTGGAGGAATTTAGCAATGTGCAGACTTAGGTGTTGTTCCTAACAAAAAGGAGAGAAGGATAGAGAGATGGACTAGAGGGAGGGATGGGAGAAGAAAGAGGGGAAGAAGCGTAAAATGAGACCTCCAAAACCATTAGGGAAGAACACAGGTGCTGTAGGGAGTAGGGATGGGTGAAAGGGAGAGATGCAGGAGTAGCTTTCCCATTCAACATTTACTTATCCATTCAACACTTCAGGAGTGGCCAGCTTGGGGGTCTTGGGGTCCTCATTCGAGAGTGCCCCCACGGCCTGCCTCTTTCACTCTGTTAGCACAGGAGAAAGAGACAAGCCCTTGGGAATGATGGGGCGAGTGCTGCCAGGCCATCCTTTTGTCTGGCTGCCCTTCAGACGTAGCCTAACCTCCATTCTTGGGGAACAGACTCAATTAAAAAAGTAAAAATACTTAAAAGTAGTATGGCCCCAGATTGCCTGTGCCCTAGAAAACTGCACGTCCCACTGTCCCTTCCTACACTGTGTAAGAGTTTGAAGTGGCAACACATACTCTGTCAGTATTGATATTCTGTATTTGTAAACTGCAGAAGAGTGCTATGCGTGGAAAGGTACAGGGGAGCAATGATCACTTTCCCCTGGCGACGGTGTTTTAGTACTTCTACCATGAACTTTTATTCTCAGTGCTTATAACTTGGCTATGAAAACATCTCCTGCAGAGCCTTTCAAAATGGAGGATAAAAAAAGTAATTCAGCCGTTCCACAACAATGCAGTCTTGGAAGAAGACACGTATTTAACAAGATTAGGTGTTTCAAAGGTTGAAGAACAATTCATTTTTCAAACATGTAAGACATTTACGAACCTCAGTCTCTAAATAAAACACTCAGGCCTGCTAGTTGTTTGCTTGCATTAAGCTTTTCTAATAGACAGTGATGTTTCATTTCTTAAGTGTTAATTTATTTGTGGCTTTCCATTAATCATAAATATATTTTCATTACTAAATTGAGAGCTTATATAGCATGCACTGGCATAATGCATGTTCATTATCATGATAGCCGGTATTCAGAGCCTGTATTTCTCACATACCCTGTGTCTCAAGAAGCAAAAGATCCCAGACCAGACACCTTATTCTGCACTTCCTTCTTATATGCCATAAGCATACTGTAAGAGCTGTACTGATGCCCCTTTTCAGTTTCTTTCCACCTCCCATAACTTAACCAGCCAGCAACAACTGGGATGCATTAGCAATTATAAAGTTAATTGGAAGAAAAGCAGTTACATGCTCTGTACAGGTGTTACTAACAAGATCATAAGGGGAAACTGTGTGAAGGTACTAATGACCTTGTGGGGAGCAGCTTGCTCATTTTCTTGAGTCATAACCCTCTTTCTCTCTCCAGCTCCATCTGGGAGAAATAACCCACCCCTTTTGATGGACATCCACCACCTTTTGTGTACATGTGCAGTCAGCTCTAATTCCCTTTATAAATATTTCCCAGCAATGATCCCTCCCTTGCTAACAGGAACTCTTCAGCCAAGTCAGAAGTCCTCCCTCGTTACTGCGCGGTCACTTCCATAAACCTTAGACAGATGCTAAGGCTGTCCTTCCCCCTCCTGAGCTGTTCACACAGTAGGAGCAGTGCACTCACTTTCTACCCTCGAAGTGAAGATAGCCGTTAACTACAACATGCTTTGGCATTCCTAAAAAGAGAAAAAAATTAAGGGATAGGAGTGCAGATTTGAAATAGAGAAGTCAGTGTTCCCTGATGTGGGTTGCTTTTTATTTAAATGTATGTATGTTTTAAATTTATTTTTAATTCCAGTCTTGCTTGAAATAGAGCTCTTCAGGCAGTACATGTGGGTTGTTTAGCTATACGTACTTTCATACCAATAAAAAGAGGAAATATATGTGAAACTTATGCTTTTGTGTATGCTGTGTTTAAGCAGTCTTAGACCAGATAAGTGAATTATTTGGAGTTTGATTTTTGTTTATCCCAGAGCTCCCTGTATCGTGACCTAGCACAGTAAATGATCCTCAAGGTGAGCACAAATATACTTCGTACAGTAAACCGTGAGTTATCAATGGGACTCATTAGCTGAAGGCGCTCTGTGCAATTTTTACTATTGCTGCAGCTGTTAAATAGACATTCTTGCTCTGCAGAGATACTGATAGCTGTGTGCTTTGTCTGCTGCTGTTGTGCTCTTGATACACAATTATTAGTTTCCTGTCATGCAAGAAAATTGCACAAACAGCTTCTGTACTATCCTTTCCATCATAGCCATGAGTTTAATATGTTGTGGACTGCAAATTTGGGCTCATTTTTTTCCACTGAAGATCCCAAAGGAAAGAACGAATCAATAGTCACTAACAGCTTCTTGGGTTGATTTGTTCTCTGGTGCTTTAAGCTTGCATTTCCTCTCTGATAGTGAGAAACATAGGTACAGGAAAGAGCATCTGCACCTACCTGGCTGACTTGATCCTGATAAATAGCTCTTTTAAACTTTAAACATCACTCTTAAAAAAAAAAAAAAAAAAAAAAATTATTATTTCTCAAGTTTTTTCATCATCCATTTTCAGGTCAGCTGTTGTGTGTTGATATTGAACTTGCACAAGATGTTAAATGCTTCGTTACAATCGTTCTCTTTTGTCCACTGCATTGGCTAAAATTACATTGAAAAAAAGTGTGACCAATGTTCTGTTCTCTGCAAAGAATGAATAATATCTTCTTGAGAGAGTGGTAATTGCTTTAGATACAAAAGCAAGAGTTTAATAATAACCAATCTCTTCACTGGGTAAAGTATAGCCCAAGACAGTAATGTTTCATCCTTTGCTTGTTTGCTTTTCTTCCTGTTGCTTGAAGAGCAAATATTGAACAGGAGAAAAATCTAAGATGGTATTAAAAAAAAAAATCCTGCATTAAACTTCACTAAATTGGATAAAGAAGTTAACATTGCTTTTATTTTCCTTAACTATATCTACAACTGTGTTGCCTTAGTAGCTTTTAAACTAAAAGGAGTGTGGATTGGTGCTGGAAACCAATGTGTTTTATAACTAGCAAATATGTTAATAACTACTAGTTAATTTTTTTCATATATATATATATATACACAAATGCAATGGATGTTTGTAAGAAGAGCCATCCAAATGACTGGGCTCACAATGCATATGTATGAATTGTACAGCAGCCAGTTTGATTTCACCGAAGAAATTACAGGACAATGTTCAGAAGCCAAAGTCCTGTTACAAAAAATAACTTACCATATTCACTAGCATATCATCTTCCATCTGAACATTTTGAAGTAATTAATTAATTGTGATGAATTTTTGTCTTGTGCCATTGAGATAAAGAAATTTTATTCCTATGTTTTCTAGAAGAGAAAGTCAGATTATCAGCTGGTGCAATGCAAGAACATTCACTAGGGTTATGTGTCATCCTCTTTAGAAGTTCTTTGGTTAAATGGAGGTTGTCCTTTTACTTTCAAGATGTAGCTATAGATTTTTAGACAGTTCCTGCAGACTTCACCTGCTGTCTGCTTGCTGAGTTCAACATGAGCGTTCTCATTCAGATGTTCAGCTGCAGGCTGCCTGCTGGTACTTTCCAGCCCTGTTTCCATGGAAATGGGAATTAGAGGGGTGAAAATAAAGCAAAAGTAAGTATTTTCTTAATCTTCTAGTTAATCCAGAAGTTCTCATACCTTGGTATCAAGGTTGTTTTGCTTTTAGTTGGCTGGGCATATGACGCCAACTTTCACAAAATAAAAAATAAATAAAACCTGTTAATAGAGCTGTTATGAGCAATAGCCGTTACCTTAACCCTGTAGAAGTGGCAGGGATCAGCAGTAAAGGATGAAGAAGGGAGAACTGAACTGGACTGTGCAAGGTTAAACTGATGAAAGGGTGTGAGGCAATACCCAGTGCAGAGGTGATAAGCTGTGACAGAACTTCTTGTCAGACATAGCTTGCATTGTGAAAAATGTTGACAGTAATTAATCGAATAGTTCCACATGAACCTGGGGGAGGAAAACATCCGGTTTGGAGAAGATCTAATTTATATGCTCCAGACCAGAAGTATAACAAAGGATATCGTCTAATGCATTCAGAACATAATTTAGGGCTCTTATGTTCCCCTAGAGATTCCTGCTCTCCTTTTTTCCTCCACGTTACTGACACTACCATATCAGGAAAGTCAGGGCATACAGCAGTCACCATACAGATGGGTTTATGGTGAGATAAAATTTCTACTTATTACAAGCAGTATATTCTTATATACACTCTTCTGCCCTTTTTCCAGTGGCTGAACCCCAGCCATGGCTTTGTGTTAGCCTGTCCTTGGGAAGAGCAGGTTTAGATGTCATGTTAAACATTCCAAGATCAACAAAACACGCTTCCCTGAAAGGCGAGTGCTGACTAACCCTGTGCTCTTGGGACTGGATGTAAACCATTAGCTGTAAAACAGCACTTTCACAACAGTCTCACCCTCCTGTGTGTGGGGGGAGCAGGGGCTAAAGAAGGAGCCCTAACTCAGTGAAGCTTAATTCTAGAGGCAGAAATATGAGTGAGTATGTGTGTTTGCAGTCTCTTTGCCTAACATCAGAAGAGCCCTGGTGGCTGAAGGTGTGTAGGAAGAAAATTCTCTCCAGAAAACAGCATCTCTTGCAAGAAAGCTTACTTGACCTTTATTTCTGAAATGTTTTGTAAAGCATTCCCAATCCGTACAGCTCAGCTACTGAAGGAAGAAAGAAGTGTACATCAGCAGCAGCAGAAAATGCAGGCAGCTCTGATAACCGGTCATGTTAGTAATGTGACTAAGTATTGCTAAATGAAAGCAGTATGTAGAATGACTGATTTCTGCATGCTAGAGTTTGGGATTTTTATTTTTTGGTGCTTCCATCTATTTGTGAAACGGTTGCCCAGGCAGTATATAATTCACGTGGACTGAGGGGGTGTGTATGTGTGTGCGAGTGTACTATACACAGGCACTCTCTTGCGGAGGAACGTAGTTTTGAAGTCCACAGCCAAAATGTACGACTTGGCCAACATGGTGCAGCGTGTGGGTAGAGTTAAAGAGCATGTAATTGAGCAGAGAAATCGAAAGATAGACATTTCTACTTATACAGCGAATAAGGTAAAATGTTAGTACTGTTTTCTAGAATAACTACCAGTCAATGACGAGGAGCACAGAGAATCCATATAGGTCTCAGAGGAATATAGCTGTAATGCTGGAGGAATCTTGGATTCATTGGTTTCACATGGGCACAGTAGACCACACTGGTATTTCATTCCCACTAGAAGAATTTGATCATGGGCTAAAAGAAACTATTCCCTCACCTTTTAAAGGTCTCAGGGGTGTTTACACAGAAGCATCTGCGTTCCCTGTTTCAGTAGCGTCTTGCCTCACCCTGGCTACTTTGAGGCAACTTGGAAGCAAAGACAGATCTCTTGGCTGGTATGCATTAATCATGCATAATTCAGTCATGTAGAGTATAGAAGTAATAGATATGTTTTATTTGCTACCAATTTCTTAAAATGTTGATTATATTCCTTTTCCCCTTAAATTACAGTTAAACTGTTTAAGCAGATTTTTATCTTAAAAATATATCCTTTTGTGATCTGGGAAGACTCGCAGTCCTGAGAGGAGTTAGCAATGGAAACAGCACTGGAAGTGATAGTCAGCTTTTTCTCCCAGATTCACTTCAGTTGTATGGTAATCCCCAGTTTTATGGAAGCTCTTCAAAGAGAGCAAAACATTTTTTTTTTCAGGGGATGTGGGAATAATGGACATTGTCATAAAAGTTTTCTTGCAAAAATAATGTAAGTTATTAAAAGTAAGGACTAGAATTCACATTGCTAACTTCTAAAAAGAAATCTATTTCAAGGAACTGGTGTTTACTTTATTTTGTCCTTCTCCACTCCCCCACTCCCCCACCACCTCCTTTCACTCGGAGAGTGGGAGAGTATGGGTTCTGTATCTAAGATGCTTGCAGTGTTAGATAACTTTTATTTTCATAAGATGCCCAAGCAATGCTTGTCTGCTCAAAGGCATGCTGCTTAATTTGGAGTAGTCTGCCATGTGTTTTGGACTTGTATTTAACTCCCTAAGATTGAATGACAGATTTCAAAAGATGTATCATACAAGCCTCTCCACAGTTAAAAACATGAGAGATCTCTTTTCTCCCAGCTGTGCATTTTCCAGTAAGGACATCCCGCTGCAACTGACATATCGGTGGAGACTTCTTCCAGACATACCTTTTTTCTTTCAGCTGACTTTATTAATGTACAATTTTTCCTGTCCTTCCTGTTTCTTCTTAGAATCATAGAATATAGAATCACTTAGATTGGAAAAATACATTGAGTCCAACTGTACACCTAACACTGCCAAGTCCACCACTAAACTATGTCCCTAAGCATCACATCTACACATCTTTTAAATACCCCCAGGGGTGGGGACTCAAACACTGCCCCGGGCAGCTTGTTCGTATGCTTCACCACTCTTTCGGTAAAGAAATTTTTCATAATATACAATCTAAATCTAACCTCGTGCAACTTGAGGCCATTTCCTCTTGTCCTGTTGCTTCTCACTTGGGAGCAGAGACTGACACCCACCTCGCTACAACCTCCTTTCAGATAGTTGTAAAGAGTGATAAGGTCTCCTGTCAGCCTCCTTTTCTCCAGGCTAAACAACCCCAGTTCCCTCAGCCGCTCCTCCTAAGACTTGTTCTCCAGACCTTTCACCAGCTTCATTGCCCTTCTCTGGACATGCTCCAGCACCTCCATGTCTTTCTTGTAGTGAGGGGCCCAAAACTGAACATAGGATTCGAGGTGCGGCATCACCAGTGCCAAGTACAGGGGCACAATCACTTCCCTACTCCTGCTGGCCACACTATTCCTGATTCAAGCCAGGATGCTGTTTGCCTTCTTGGCCACCTGGGCACACTGCTGGCTCATGTTCAGCTGGCTGTCGAACCCACAACCCCAGGTTCTTTTTCGCTGGGCAGCTTTCCAGCCACT
>VZTL01007316.1:25937-54164 GCA_013400535.1 Scopus umbretta
CCGCCCCGCCACGTCTCGCCCGCAGCCTTGGTCCTCCCCCACATCCTCCGGGGGACGCGGGGCTGGGCATTCGCATCCCCCTCCCCACGCAGGACGGGGGAATGAGGGGAACCCCCGAATCCCAGCAGTTTGCCGGAGGTGTGGTGGGAGCCATCCCTGTGCCATAGCCGCCTGCTCCGGCACACCGTGGCTCCGTCCCGGTGCTGGCGAGCCGGAGAGCTCAGGCAGAGAAAAATACCCGCTGACATCAAGGTTATGTAGTCCTGGGCTGACAAGATGGATTATCTCCTGTAATCCATCATCTCCCTGGCTCCTATTGCATTTTTTCTTTTGCTCTTTTTCTTCCTCCCTTTCTTTCTCTCCTCTCCCTTTTTTTTTTTTTTTTTAACAGAAAACAATTTTAGCAACCGTGATAGCCACTGAGAGCTGCTGTAACGCAGGCGTGGGGATCTATCATTTTTATTTGGCTGGGTCTGATAATAAATAAGCTCGGGCCATAAATCTGATGACCTTGAGGATTAAATAATACCAATAATAATACTAATGAAACCCCACGTAACTTCCCATTGAGAGCAGCCCCTCTCCTGCTTTGGGCAGTGGAAAAGGGCTGTGATTTTTCCTAGTAATTAGGGCCGTGACAAGCTCCCATGGAAACACTGCAGACGAGGGGGTGGCTGGGGGGGTTGTTCGCCCTCCCCCTGCCTTCCCCCTGCCCTTCCCCGGACCCCGCAGCTGCGGTGATGGTGCCAGCCTTGGCAGGGGGAAATTGCCACCAGCCTTTTGCTGGTGAGACATTTCGCTCTGGACGTGTTTCATTTTGACATTTCCCACAGAAAATTTCCTGACTTTTTGTCACACGGTGGCATTTTTCTTTTAAAGCAAATATCTCAAACCTGTAACAAAAGCCCAGCGACTGGGAGTCAAAACACGTTCTCCATGTTGGGCGAAGCACCTTGGGTTCGTGCCACGATGCTCCTCGCTCCTGCCGCTGCTGCATCCCCCAATGCAGCAGCATCCCCAATTCCCTCCCTTTATCCCACGACTTTTCGTCCGCTGCGGCTCATGGTCCTGGGGCGACGCTGGCCACGTTGCTGGGCACGGGTACAGGGGGCTTGGCGCTGTTGGGGCAGATTCCCAACAGTTGGACTTGGACTTGGTGATCCTTACGGGTCCCCTCCAACCTGAGATATTCCATGATCCCGGGTGCAGCCTCATCGCCTGCAGCCGGGACACAGCGAGGCCAGCGGCCGGAGCCAGCCTGTCAGCGCAAATAATTAAGGGGGAAAGTCAACCTATTGCTTTAACACGGGAATAATTGTCTTAGTGTGACTCTGAATGCCAGCAGCTCTTAGGAAATGCAGGAGTGGCGGCTATTAGCGGCACAGGGCATCCCCGACGGGGCAGGGGTGGCTCATCCCCCCCGGAGCGTGCCGATGGCACGCCGGGTGAGCGGATGGGAAGGTACGGGCATGAGCCGGTGAGGCAGTCCCCGGAACGGGAGAGTGCGGCCGGGCTGCCTGGAGCCCAGCCTGGCGCAGGGACATGCCGGAGGGATCCTATGGGGATGGCAAGAGGAATGGCGTGGGGGTGGCATGGCAGTGGCATGGGGGTGGCAGAGCGACAGCGTGGTGGAAGAGCTCTGGGACGGTGCCCTGATGAGACCAAAATGAGTTTTAGGGAACTCTTGCAGAGGGAAATGCAAATTTTGGGAACGTGGGAGTTTTCCTTTTGCCCGACGGCTGCTGCTGCGGGAGTGATGCCGGCACCGAGCCCGCCAGTGAGCAGCGATGGAGGCATGGCCTCTGCCAGAGGGGTTTTATTCCACCACAAGTTATTTGGCTGGAAGAAGGTCTCCAGGGGCTGAAGCGACATGGGGATCGTGGTGTCACGTCGGCCCTGTGTCCCCTTAGGGCTGGCCAGGGATCCCCGGCAGCCCAGGCACCGGCTGCCGCTGCCTGCGATGGTTGGACTCGCTCTTTGGTCCCTGTTGCTCCTGCCTGCCACTGAAGCTATTAAAAATCTAACAAATGTGCTAAATTAAATAGTGCTTTTGCACATATTAAATGAACTTCCCTGCAGCAGGCCGGCAGGTTGCCGAAGCCCCGTGATGAATGTGCCCGGGCTGCAGCGACGGAGCCTTTCGGGGCTGCGGGGAGGATGCACGCCGCGGCTGAGCAGCCGTTTGAGGGCTGAGCGTCCCCTCCTGCCCGGCTCCAGGCTTTGCCACAGGTTTTGGGGTGCCAGGGCACTCACCCCCCCAGGGGAGCCATTCCCACCCGGCCCCTATCGGGACCGTGGCTCGCTCTGTCCCCAGAGGCACCGCAGCCCGTGGGGTACCCAGCAGAGCCACGAGCGCTCCCCGTTAATAGTTTACAGCTTCTAATGAGTTGTCAGACAGTCGGTGGGTTGCAGTTATCATTGAATCCTTGGGCTGGAGGCATCGCCTCGCTCGGCTGGGCCGGCGGAGCCCCAAAGCCCAGGCTGTGCGCCGGCGTCACCCCGGTTCACTGAGTGGGGACGGGAGCACGCGTGCCCGTCCTCTGCTGGGACCTGGGCTTAATTAATCTTCTGTCGAGCAGAGAAGTGGTAATGGTCCCGGAGGAAGCCGTCGAGATGATTGTGCTGGAGTGAGACAAAAGAGAACAGTTAGACTGTGACAGCTGATATTAAAATGACTACAACTCACTTCATCCCCCCAGTCAATGCATTATATTCCTTATAAATAATGGGTTACTCCAGGTTAACTGTCTGTTGCTGCATTCCAATTGTTGATATTTAATTAGCTCTAAAATTAAAGTGTTCCTTTATTGCTCTGCTGTTAGAACTGCTTTATGTCTAATTGATTGAGATTAAAGTGTCTCCTCACCATCCCGGCTCCCCGGTGCCGGAGGAGGGCACGGGGCTGGGGGCCGGTTTGGCGGCAGCGTGTGCCACTGGGAGGTGTGATGGAGAGCAGAGCCCTGGCACGGTGCCCTGGGTCCTGGTCCCCAGGGAGGGTTGGGGGATGCTGGTTCCCCTTCCCCACCGCCTCCGCGGAGACCTGGAGAGGTTCCCGGTGCCGGATCCTGCCTCTGCACCGGCCGCAGAGCCCAGCCCTCGCTGCAACCGCCAGCAAGTTAATGAGCATCCCTTTTCCCCAGCCATCGGTATAAATGCATCCTGACAGGCAGGCAGTGGCCAGCGGCTGGCAGGGCTCGGGGTCTCACCGTCTCCACAACACCTCACCCCCATTGCCTTCATTGAAAACCACCCGAAAAAGCTAATCCCGGAGAGAGCTGAGGAGGGGTGAGGCACCGGAGCTGGAGAGCCTGCGCCGATGGGCACCGTGGTGCCCATGTGCCAGGACAGGAGCGGCTTCCCACGTCTCAATAACGGGAGAAATTATGACCCATCTGATCAGCCTGAGATGAAATTTAACAGCCGGAGGTGGGCATCAGGCTCTGTTAAAAAAAAAAACCAAAAACATCCTGCTCCAAGCTTAAACGGCTCTTTAAAAAGCTAATGCATAATTTAACCAGAGCAATTTAAAGCAGACATCCTCCCGGGGACAGCAGGCGGGCGCGGAGCGGCCAGGACTTGCGGGCAGCTGTGGGAAGCACTCGTCCCCGTCGCTGTGAGGGGATGCTCGCCGCCCCGCCAGCATCCCAAATCTCCCTCTGGAGAGCGGCCACAGCCGGGCCCGGGGCAGGGACCTGCGCGTTGCTCCAGCGCATCCTTAACGGCAGCGGGAGGTGAAGTTTATTGGCAGGGCCATGCTCTGCACCCACGGCAAAACCAACGGCGAGTTGCAACAGAAGATCGACTGTGGCTGTCACCGGCGATACGGGGACCTGCCGCAGCCGCCGGAGCTGCGTGCGAGCAGCCGCCCTGGGTATTAATCTGGTGGGCTGTCAGGAGCGTGCGGTACAGACGGTGCCGGGCGCTAGCGCTTTACAAAGGTCTCTGTCCGGCTGGGAGGGAAGGGAGCTGGGATCCAGAGGCTCCTGGCCGTCGGATCTCCCGTGAGCGCCGGAGGAGGAGGGTGGGCTGCCCTGCACTGCGACGCTGCAGCCGGTGCAGCCCCCAGCCCCCTGCCCGGGGAGCTTAGCCCCTGCGGCGGCACCAGGGCAGGATGCGGCCCTGCACGGAGCTGGTTTGGGGGAAGCGCTGTCTGCACCTCTGGCTGAGCACCCCTCGTTGCCACCCATCCCCTCCCCGGGTCCCCATGGTGCCTGGCCCCGGGTGAGCTCTGGGGGACCAAAGGGATCGTGCCCTGCGTAAAAGCGTCCCCGTCTCAGCAGAAAAGCAACGGAGCTGCGTTACGGAGCGGGGAGGCCGGTGTTTGGGGTGTAACCTGGGTACCCCGCGGTGAACGGTAACCCCTGCCAGCCCGCCTAAATGAACAAATGTGGTGAAGGAATGCATTAACATGAATTGCAATAAATTAGGAATCTCAGGCCAGGCCAGCTACTTGGCAACCCCCTCACCCCGGGGAATAGGGAAGAGGAATAAACACAATGGAAGAGGAGCTTTGGGATGGATCCGTGCGGTTTGCCTTCCCGAGCTCTCTCATGACGCTCTGCCGAAAGGACACGCGTGCTATGGGCGGGCTGTGCCAGCACGGGCACCCCTCGGATGGGAAGGAGCCGCTGGAATCGTGGCTGCCAGGGTGGGCGAGGGGTCGGATCCGGGCAGCACCTCCCACCATCCCAAAATGCCACGCAGCTCCTCTACCAGCTCGTTGGAGCCGGCGACCTGTCTCTTTGCCGAGCAGCCGGCGTGACATTTAGGTAAATGCTCGAGGCGTTTGTGTTTGTTTCCGTGGGTGCCCCATCCATTATGCCGCAGCTCCTTGCTGAACAGCCCGGCGTGCTCTCCTGCCTCCCAGATCAGCTCTTTAGCAGCGGCGGAGCACGCCGACAGGGTTTGGCCGTGCAAAAACTCACCAGCAAAGCGTTCCCCAGCAAAGACTAAGAGGAGTGGTTATTTTTTTGGGATGCCCATGGTGGCTCAGACCCTTCGGTGAGGTCCCTGCCGTGTCTGACCACGGAGCGGGAATTTGGAGGACGGAGGATGTACAACCCACAGCTCCCTTCGACAGCCCCGGTGCTGCCTACACGGAGATTAATGCCGGGACCGTGGAGCTTGCCGGGGCGGCGAGGGGACTGCTGGGGACAGCCACCCCTGCGCCGCGGTGCTGCCCGTGGTCGGCAGCCCGGGGGGGCAGCAGGAACTCCTGCGGCCGAGCTCAGGCCATTCTTCTGACAAATTGTGACTTTTAAGGGAAACAAGGTTCTTTGTGCTTTTTACAAGTTTCCCCATGTCTGGACTTGCAGCCAGGCCTTAGCTTTCCAGCTCTCCTGGGGGAGAGGAGGGGAAGGGGCCGTGACCAGCCCCACCGGCCCCACCGGGGTCGAAACCCGCAGAACCCCCCAAGGGCAGAGGCTGGATGCGAGCGAAGGCGGCGGCGGCAGCGTTACACGCAGAGCTGCACTTTAATTCATCCAAAAGACTTCTGTACAGCTAAATTGTGCCCGCAAAGGCTTTAGGAAACAGTTTGTTCCGGTTTGCTTCATGGCACGCAGGGAGAGGGCTCCGGCTGCGGGCTCGGTGGCCAGCTGGACCCTGGCCAGCCCCGTGGCCACCGGTGGGGCACGGCCAGACCCGAGCTGGGGGCCACCGGTCCCGCACTCGCCTCCGCCCCCGGTGCGAGGACCACGGTACGCAAGCGAAATTTCACGGTGCCTGTTTCATGTCAGAGCATCGCCAAAGCACTTGGGAGAGTTAATAATAGAATAGCAGCGAATTAAACAATGAATAATGGAGAAAGGTAATAGAAATAATAAATAATATATTTACAGACTTGCAGTCCTGCCTCAGCTGACTCCTGAGGATGGGGCTGGCAGGTCCCCGTGGCCGTGAACATGGCTGTGAACATGGCCGGTACCACGCCGGGGCTTGGTGCGGCATGGCAAAGCCAACCTTTGCCGGAGAGCGCCGGAACCCACGCTGTCCCCACGGCTGGGGGGCACCAGTGAATGGCCCGGGGGCGTAATTGGGCAGCGGCTCCCAAACGCCGCCGCGAATTGATGCTCCTGAATGGGGCTTGCACAGCAGAAAGCCTCTTGCTGAGCCATCTTTTCATGCTCCCTGGCTCCTAAACAACTCGATCTCACTTGACTGTAATCCCAAAACGCTTTAATGGCGGTTTATTTTCAAAGCAATACATGCAGTCGCAAGGACTGCTTCCCCTCGCCCTGGAGAGCTGGCGCGGGCTCAGCGTAGGGGGGCAGCGAGGCAGAGGAGGGCGCAGCGGGCTGACGCGGGGGTCCCCTCGCCCATCCCAAGCCTGGCAGTGGGATGCCAGTGGCGTGTGGCAGGCCCGGAGGGCGGTGATTGCCGGGACGCCCTCGCCGGCACGCTCTGCGCGCTCCCCAGCTGCTCCTGCGCTCCGGCTGCCAGCTGCCACCGAATCGATGCCGGGGCAGGCACGCTGGTTTGCCGCAGAGGCGCGTTATGGCTCTTGCTGCCGGCACGGGGCTCGTGCGTGGGAAACCTAATGAACATCCAGGGCTGTGCTGGGGGGGGCCGGCACGGCCGGGGGTCCCCCCGGTCCCCGTGGCAGCGCATCCCTGGGGGCTGGCAGGGCGCGGGGGCCACCGTCCCGGAGCAGGGCACGCAGGTGGCAGGCGGCAGCGGGGACGGCGGGGTCAGGCCTGGGGCGGTGATGGATGGGGTTTGGCCGGTGGCAGTGCGCGCAGGCGGCTCCGCCGGGCTCCCGCGTCTGCAGGCTGATTTATCATCGCTCGCTGCGATGGGTCTGTGGGATCGACGTCTGGATGAAAGCCAGAGGAAGAGTTTTCCCGGGTGCAAGTGTTTGGGGTCAGGCGCATGGATCTGGCACGGACCCTGGGGAATCACACGTGCTTTGCACCGGGCACCCCAAAATATCGGGGTCCCTCTTGGGGAGGGGTTCCTGGCTCCCAGGATCGCCAGGGCTGAAAACAGCCTGAGTCCTTAGGGTCTGACCAAGGGCTTTGACCCCCCAAAATGTGCTCTGGCCCCCCCGGGGTGGGTTCTGCCACGTCCTGCCTGCTCCGAGCGAGGCCCCTGCCTGCACTGGCCCCTGTGTGTTGTGCATGTCCTCAGCCGGTGCTGCGCGGGCGCTGCACTGTGTCGTTAATATATCTGTCACAGGGCAAGTTGCAGGCGAAATAATATTGATGTAGCCATTAGAGTGCGGGGAGAACAAGGCACGCCGCCGGTGCCGCAGCTCCGGGGGCCTTGCTTGTACGAGGCAGACATCGGTGACACCCGGACCAGGATCATCCCGCCTGCCTCTCCTCTGGGTACCGCAGGGATGTGCTTCCCTGCATCATCCCCCCAGGACCGATGCACGGTGCCAGTGTCACCATCTTCCACCCCAAAATGGGGGGCTACCACCTTTGCCGCTGGATCCCGTGCAACCTGGGGGAGGAGGGAAAAACACCGGGAGCACTTAAAATAACACACAACTGTTTAAGGATGTGAGATCCGTATTAAATCTCGGGGAAAAGGAGCAATTATCCTGTCAGAGGAGGTGATATAATTTTGGAGAGCTAGTTCCGCAGCTGTAATTTTTTCCCCACTGTTTCTCCCCCAGAGGGATTTAGTGGCCTATTATCCGTCGGGTAGTGGGAAGGTGCTCCCTCCCGGTGCCGTGTGCCATGCCGGTGAGGCAGCTCGGTGCCAGGGACATGGGCAGCTGCCCGCCCTGCTGCAGCTCTGCTTTTCAAGGGCTTTTGCACCAAACATCAGCTTTGCTGCTGGCTGCTGCCTGCAAACCTCTGCCCTGGGATCTGCAGCATCGCTGGCCATGCTGGGAGTGACATGGAGCTGGCATTCCTTGGGGACACGTGCCCAGGGCCAGCTTTTCCCTCTGGGCAGGGGTGTTTTCGCTGTCTCCTGTAAACTCCCTGCGGATGCTGGGTGCACGGGCTGGTTTCCTGCCTGCTCCCGTTCCCCTCTCCCCGGGGAGAGCACTGCCCTGTGCCGCGGGAGGAGGCTCAGCAAGCCCAGGGCACCCAGCCGCTGCAGGGCGAGCGTCCGGGGAGATGCCGGGGCTCAGTATCCTCTGCGGAGCATGGAGCAGGGAGCCCGAAGTGCCCTCTTGCTCCACGAGCTGGCTGGCACGGTGCTGGCACTGGTGCGGGTGTTGGCACTGTAGGTGCTGGTACTGGTGCAGGTGCTGGTACTGGTGCGGGTGCGTGTACGGGTGCTGGCACTGGCACGGGTGCCGGCATGGGTGCTGGCACTGGCAGGCGCTGGCGGGCGGCAGGGTGGGGAGGGTTAACGCTTCCACCCGGCGGGCTGCTGGGGAACATAATTAAGTGCTAACTTGTCATTTTTTTTAATGAAGTACCGGAGCTGGAGCTTTATAATTGCTAATGAGCCAGAATAATAATTAGCTGGTTTTTAATGAGGGCGATGATCACTCGGAGGGAGAGAGACCGCCGGGCCCCGCTTTGGCCTAATTTTTCTTCCACGGTTGCATAGTGTGTCCAACAGCCCGGGCTGTCCCTGTCCCCAGCCGCTGGCAGTGGCCCGGCCAGCTCCGTGCCCGTCCCTCGGAGCAGGGCCGCAACGCCGCGCCGAGGGCCACGGTCCCTGCCCAGCTACCGGCTTTTCCCAGCGGGAATATTTGGACGCCGAGGACACCTCTGCACAGGCACGTCTTGCCGGCACGTTTGTATCACTCGGGAGCACGGGGAATCCAGGGATGAGCCCCTGCACTCTGGGGTGTCCGTGTGTCCCCGCTGCCTCCCTGGGCTCCTTCTGTCCTTCCCGCCTGCTTCTGGCCAAACTCGCCCTGCATCCCTTGGGGCATCACTCTGCTCCCTGCCGGAGATGCCATCCCTGGGCATCGCTCCCTGTCCCTGGCGCACCCGCAGCACCGCAGCTCATCCCCGTGCCAGCGCGGCCCCGGCACAGTGTCCCCGCACCCCGTCGGAGGGTGACATGGGGTGCCCGGGGGCTGAGCAGCTGCAGGGGGCTGCTGGATTCATGCACATGCACGGCGCCGGCAGCCCGGCGTGCCCGGCGTACACCCGGGGAGGTCACGGCTATTTCTGAGGACCAGCCCCGCTCCGCGTGCCTCCGCAAGCAGCCGGCCGCACGCGCGGCCCCTTGGCTCTGCGGACGGCCGGGGGGGACACACCAGGGCACCCCCATCCCACCGAGGGCCGCCTGAGCTGCTCCAGGGGCTGGGGCCACGCAGGGCTGGGGACTTGGAGGGTTGGCGACCCAGCCTGTGCCCTGCCCGGGGACGGCGTGACCCTGAGCTCGTCCCCCTTTGCCGTGCCCCGGCACAGCGCAGGTGCCTGCGGGTGCCGACGGCACCGAACAGCATCCCATCCTGAGGGAGCGCCATGAGCAGGGAATCAGAGGGCAAAAATCAGGTAGCTAATGAGGTAATTGCAGGCGATTATCTTTAATTAGAGAAAGTGAGGATTGTGAATCAGGGGGATGGGGAAGGAGGAGGCTGCCGGGCATGGGGAGAGGCTGAGCTCCTGGTTCAGCCCGGCTGTGGAGTCCTGGGATCGCCGAGCCCCCCGGCCGCCTTGGCTCCCGCCGAACACCTGCCTCCTCTCTCTAGAAAACCTCCCTAATTGCAGCCGAAACCTTGAGTGCTGCCGGTGATTGCCTCTGAAGGATTCATAAATCAGGCAGCAACTAATGGGAGATCTCCGCAATATTGTTTCAAAGAAAATTTTTTAAAAAGGCAAGAAAAGCGGAGATGGAAACAGCTAAAGCCAGCGGGGCGGCTTCGTGCCCTGTCTTTTCTGTGGAGATAAACAATTAAACCATTCTGGGAGATCTGCAGCTTTCTGAAAGCATTCCCCAGCACGAGGCCCACATGAAGCCGATGGCATTGCTTCCTCCGGACGCTGCCGGATCCCCCTGGGTGAAGTGGCTGGGATGCTCCTCGGGCTGGGCTCGCTGCTGCCGGCTCCCCGTGCCGAGGCTGGCTCCAGTGATGCCGGGCTGGGGGGGTCCCCGGAGCCGCTGCTCAACCCCGCCGTGCTGGCGGAGGGTGGCAGCAAACGTGCTGCCGGGGGACGGCGCTGGCACCGCCTGGCACCCCATCCCGGCAAACGGTGCCACCGTGCCACAGACGTCACCCTGTGATCCACCTTACCGAGCAGAAGGTGCGGGAGAAATCCCGCCCCACTCCAGACAGGCCCATTAAACCAACGTACACTACTATTTCTCAAAGGTGTAATTAAAATTAATTGCCAGTTACTACGTGGTGATGGGGAATAGGCACAAACGGCGGCGTCTGCCCCCAGCCCACCGCAGCAGGGGCGAGGGGGTCCCAGCACCAAAACCCTCCGTGCCCCGGCTTCCCGATCCCCCAAGAAACAGGCGGCTGCATCGCTTCACGCTGCTCTGGTTTTTGCTACTTCACAAGAGCTGAAATCTGACCTTTTTTAATATACAAGGCTGCGATTTTGGAGCCGGGAGCAGCTCTGGGAGGAAAAGGTGGGAGCAAGTGAGACGGGGGGGCGAGGGGGAAAAAAAAGCAGTGCAGGCTCCCAGCGGGGTCGGCCGGGCACCGTTTGGGTACCCACGGAGGGCCGGGGATGAGCCAGTGGCAGGGGGCCTCGGGGGAGCATCAGTGGGATGCAGGAGCCTTTCCCAGCAGGGCAGGGATGAAGGACGGGAGGCAGAGACAGGCAACTGCCCGCTTAAAAATAAACGCAAGCTGTCACGCGCTCGGCTTTGGGAGCGAGAGCGGGGCCGGGCAAAGTGAGCCTGCTTGGAAATTGCAGCCCTGTGCCGTGCCACAGACGAGGTCCTGATAATTGCGCTTTCTTTTCTTCCTTTCTTTCCCTTTTCCCCCCGCTGAGCTGCAATAATTGGGTGCTGTCGCCCGAGCTCATCCGCTGCCGGCTCCCTGAAAGGAGCTCTGCAATTAGTAAGCGTCATCCTGTAATAAAGCCTTTAATATCCACTTTCACAGCTCATACTGCAGCTGCCCATCCCCGCTCCCATCCCCATGCCCGTCCCCAGTCAGTCCCAATCCAATCCCATCCCACCCCATCCCCATCCCCTTCCCCATCCCCACCTCATCCCATCCCATCCCATCCCATCCCATCCCATCCCAATCCCAACCCCAACCCCATCCCCTTCCCCATGCCATTCCCAAACCAATCCCAACTCCGACCCTATCCCCTTCCCCATGCCATTCCTATTCCCGTCCCTGCACAGCCTGGCAGGTGCTGGGGTCGCAGGACACCCACGCACAGCACGCCTGCCCGCTGCTGCCCGTCCAGGCAGCTGCCTGAGCCACGGTCTGTGGGCAGGAGCCGCGGTTCCAGCCCCGGCGCAGCCCCGGCCTGTCCTCGCCGCTCCACCGGGGAGACGTGCTAGCTCGAGCGGAGCCCGGCGCTGGGCCCTGCGTGGCAACACAGTCAGAGGCCTCGGGTCCCATCCTGACCCACTTTCCCAAGCAAAAATATCTCCGCCAGTGTTGCAAAGCCGGCTCCCGCCTGGGAGCCCTGCATGGGGCCGGGGTTCCCCGGGTGCCTTCTAACAAACGCTCACAATAAGGTAATTATGGGAGAAATAATAAACGTGTCAGTCCTGCCAGAAGTATTTTTACTGGGAGCGGAGGGGGAGCCCTGCCGTCGTGTCGAGCGTGCGTGTGCTCACCCTACATATTAATTAACTGGTGAAAAGCTCCCCGGCCCCGTGCCGTGTACATTATTTATGAACACCGTCTCGGGGCGGCGGTGACTTACAGGCTCTCCCGCTCACCGCCTTGCATTTTCCCTTGGTTTTCTCCCTCCGAGTTGCCACGCGTCGGTGCATGCCCAGCAGGACCCGCTGCCGGCCGCGGCACGGGGGGAAGAGAGATTCCAGGACAGCGGTGGTGGGAGCGGGGTGGGTGAAGCAGGTGGCCCCGTCGCCGCCTGTACCCCCCCGGCAGGGCCGGACGGCATCAGCCGCAGTGCCCGCACCCCAGGGTGCTGCAGGTCCTGTCTGACACCCAGGGCTGACCAAGGTGCTTCTCCATCCCTGGGAGGATAGATGATGGGATGGGATGGGATGGCATGGCATGGCATGGCATGGCATGGCATGGGATGGGATGGGATGGGATGGCATGGCATGGCATGGCATGGCATGGCATGGCATGGCATGGCATGGGATGGCATGGCATGGCACAGCATGGGATAGCATGGCACAGCATGGGATGGCATGGGATGTCATGGCATGGCATGGCATGGCACGGCATGGCATGGGATGGGATGTCATGGCATGGCACAGCATGGAATGGCATGGCATGGCATGGCACGGCATGGCATGGCACAGCATGGGATGGCATGGCACAGCATGGGATGGGATGGGATGGGATGGGATGGGACGGCGGCTGCGCTGTGGGACCTTCCCTCCCCTCCATCCCACAGGACCACCAGCCCAGGGTGAGACCGCAGCCCCGTGCCCCAGTGAGCTCTGGCACAGGCGGGCACCGGCCTCGGCTCTCCCTCCACGGGCAGCCGACAGCCTGAGAGCCCCCGCGGCGGGGAAGAGGAGCTGGATGCCACTTTATAAATCACTGTCTCCCTTTATAGATGGAGTTTTAACCTTCCCGGCTTCTGCCTGGGGATTTATTAGCAGTTTCAATTCCTGCAGCAGTAACACACCATGCTCCCTGGGGCGGGTGGCGGGGCTCCTCTGCACCCTGGAGCGGGCCCTCGGCACCCGGCGGGGACGGGCGCCTCCTCACCCCCATGCCTGGGTGCCCCCGGGACCCCATCCTGCAGCCTTGCCTTTTCCCTGATGCAATGCCAACGAACAGCCGGGTCTCCTGCGTGCAGGTGGGGATGGGGGCTGTGGACCCCTGCCTGCATCACCGGTGGGTCAGGGACAGGGATGGGGACGGGGACAGGGGTGGCTTTGGAGCAGCTGCTGGCACCGCAGCGAAACCCCATCCCCAAGGTCCTTGGCTCGACCTGTTCGCCTTCCCTCACAGACCTGACAGCCGAGGGATTTTCATTCCCCAAAGGATTTTCTTAATTAGGAGACTTCACAACTCGCCATCGCGCACACACGCACACCCACTCATCTCCAGCTCTTCAAAGGCTCTGCCCACCCACCCTGCTGCGGTGCCGCGGGCGGGCGCTGGCGCTGGACCGGTGCGGGGGCACCGCGGTGCCGTCGCGGTGAGGAGGGGGCACGGACCCTCTCTCCAGCTGCCGGCGCGGGGACCCTGCTCCCCCCAGGGCTGAGCCCGGGGAAGAAAGGACGGGGCGCGTTCCTGCCCCCTGAAGTTCGCTTCCCTAATGAGGTCTGTGCTAAGACGATTAAGAACTTTAGTGATGGGTTTTATAATCCTGCCTGAAAGGGAAAGGCGCCTCCGCTTTCCTTCCCCCTGCCCTGTCCCTCCTGTCTGCAGCGGGGACGTTCCTGCCCCGTGACCTCATCCCGGCGTCCTCCCCGTCACCTCCGGGCGGGTTTTGCCCGTTCATCGGTTGGCTTCGATGCCAATCCCTTTTTTTGGGATGTCCATGGGGCCAGAACTGGACAGCTGTGGGTGAGCGATGCTGATGCTGGCAGCATCTGGATGCGCTGAGGGGGGCAAGACGTGGTTCAGCCGCTGGCCCGGCGTGGCAGCGAGGCCACGTGCGTCCTCCTCCGGATGGGTTTCAAACTGTCCAGGGGGATAGGAGCCGGCTGCGGCACAGCGGGGCGACGGCGGGGAAGGTCACGAAGGTGCCCGCTTGCTGTTGGGTGAGCGTGGCACGTACCCGCCGTGCCTGCGCCGTATCCGCCGTGCCTGCACCGTACCCGCGCCGTACCCGCCGTGCCTGCACCGTACCTACACCAGACTCACAGCACCCGCACCGTACCTACACCAGACCCGCCACACCTGCACCGCACCCACTGTGCCTGCACCGTACCTGCGCCATACCCACCGTACCTGCGCCATACCCACCGTACCCGTGCCACGCGCACTCTACCTGCACCATACCTGCCATACCCATGCCACACCTGCTGTACCCGCACCGTACCCGCTGTACCCGCGCCATACCCACCCTCCCTGCGCCGTACGTGCCGCACCATCGCTGTACCTGCCGTACCTGGGCTCCTGCGGCAGCGGCACAGGGGCGGGGGGTGCGTTTCCCGCAGCCTGTTGAGCGCGTTGCAAGGGAGGAATTGATCCCGGTTGTTTCATTTATTAGGTGGTGTAATACCACAGAAACCGTTTCCACGATATCCCAAACTAAATCATTTATTCTTGACAAAAATCCAATAAAGAGCTCAGTCCTTCTCCATAGGCAGATAAAGCCCAGATTAACGGGGCTGCCTAGATCAAAAAAAAAAAAAAAAANGGGATAGGGAAGGGGAAGGAGAAGGGGAAGGGAATGGAGATGGGATTGTGGAAGGCGATGGGAAAGGGGATAGAGAAGGGGACGGGGAAGCAAATGGGGATGCAGAGCACGCCCATGCCCCGTGGCCGGAGCTGGTCGCCTGCGTGTTCATTGCTCCTCTCCCCATCCCGTCCCCGCAGCCTGCTGGCAGCCGGCTACGCGGAGGCAGGAAGGCGGCTGTGAACGCCAAGCCCCATGGCTGACCCCCTCCTCTTCACCTCGGCCTGAATTTAGGGCTTTCTGCCTTCCCTGGGATGCCCCGAGCTGTTTCGGGGCTGGTGGGGGGCAGAGAGGACTGGGTCCCCATGGGGATGGGGGTCACCTGGGTGCTCCCACGTGCCGGCGGGGGCAGGGGTACCCCCACTGCGATGGGGCCACCCCGAGCCGGCAGGGCTGGGAGCCAGGGCCCGGGGAGGCTGCTGGTGGGTCAGACGGGGACGCGTTGCCTTTGGCTCCTCCTCGGAGGCTGTGGAGGGACTTGGCTGCCCGGCCGGGCTATAAATCCTGGGTGTCAGATGTGGCGCGGGTCAGTCCGAAACCCCTGCGTGGCCGGGGACTGCGGAGCATCGCCAGCCCACGCGGTGCCTGCAGAAACACCCTCGGGCTCCCTGGGGTGCCAGGATGGCCCTCAGGGCTGGGACGGGCTGTGAAGCCTGGAAATGGGATTTCCTACAAGCATCCCTTTGGGGCAAATAGTGCAGCCCAGCTTTGCCGACCCTCCCCGGACAGAGCATGTCTCTGCGCAGGAGGGGGATAAGCTTGGGCACGTCTTTCCTTCCTCCAACATGATTTCCTGTTTTTTTTATTAAAGCAAGATGTTGCTGGCAAACCTTGCACTCCCTTCCCTGTTTTTCCACCGAATTATTCTGCAGAGGAACATCTGGCAGCAGCTAACGAATGGGCTGTTCCTGCCTGTCGTGGCGGAGATGCCGATTTCCCCGCAGCGGCCGGGGGCAGCTGGCAAATGCCACCTGCCACCGCGGTGACTGTCATCCCCCACCGCTGGGTGACACGGGCGGCAGCGACGGTGGGGACCCACCAGCATCGCGCCCCGCCGTGCAAACCAGGAGCTGGGAAGAGGAGAAACATCTGCCACGTCTTCCATTTGACTTCGTTCCATCCTGAGCTGCTTTTTCTTTTGGTTTAGGGTTAACGCTGAGGCTGATGGAGACCTGGGATCGGATCCCAGCTCTGAGACGGGCTCCAGCCCTCGGCAGACGGAGCCGTGTCCAGATCTCTGCCAGGGGCTCAGATCCCTCCCGAGAAGGCTGAGCAGCAGTGGCGTTGGGGGGGTGATGAGCACCGAAGCCCCCCCCAGCCCGGCCCGGGCTGAGCTCTCACCAGGCTGGATACCTTCACCCTGAATTGTGCCTTGCGAAAAACCCAACAGGATGAGTTCCCTGCGCAAATCCGGGGTATCCCAATCGCCCTCGAAGGAGGGAGGGCCAGGTTAGCGCTCAAATGTGCAGCGAAGGGCGCCTGAGCTCCCACCGGTGCCGACAGCGGGGCAGGGCCGTGCCTCAGTTTCCCCAACGCCGAACGGCGCTGCGGTCGGGGCAGCTGGGAGCCATCCAGCCCTTCCTTCCCTCCTGCAGCCCGCCTCGGCGATTAGATGCGAGCAGGCGTTACACGCGCTTGGAGCCAGTGCCGGTGGATGCTAGGCGGTAACCATGGCAACTGCCAGGTTTCTCTTCCCTTGCCCTTGCCAGTCACCTTGAGATGCCACCGTGTCCCGGTCACCAACCCCACGCTCCCCCCACGCAGCTCCCACTGCTGGTCCGTGGGCTGCCCCGGCGTGCGTGGCAGAGGGATGCGGTGGCAGCACGGCTGTGCCGGGAATCGCCTTCCCCGCCGGCGCAAGGGCCGGATCCAGGCGTCCAACGCCGCTCAGGCTGTGCTGGGACTCCCGGGGGTCCCCTCGTCCCCAGGGATGTGAGCCAGCGCCATGGGGTGGAGCGGGGAGCCCCGTACCGCCCTGCCGCCGCATCCCCGGCGCTGGCAGCATCCCTGCCCGGCAGTGCCGGCGGAAGGAGCCCCGCGAGGCGCACAAAGCAACATCTGCAAGCGCTTAACCACGCAGCCAGCCCAGCCCTTCCCGAAATAGCTCGGTGGGGTGGGCTCCCATGCCAGCACTGATGTCATTTGCTTTTATTTCCCTCCCGTCTGCTCCTTCCCCGCTGGAGCCACGATTCACTTGTCAGCTGTGCTCCGCACCGGGGGCTTTGCTGCCGCGNAAAAAAAAAAAAAAAAAAAAAAAAAAAAAAGAAAAAAAAGGAGGAAATGCTGGGAAAATGAGCGCGGGATGTAGAGGAGACTCCTTCCACCTTCTTGCTTTCCCAAGGCTGCTGCGGCTCAGGGTTTTATTACAAAAAGCCACCTAAGTATTATAGGCTAATCCGTAAATCCCAGCCTAGTAAAATATGTGATGGATTTTGTAAATTGCGCCCTTTACAAATCTGATTGAACTTTTTTTTCCCTGCTAGTTCCCTTTTCTTCTCCTTCCCCCTCCTCTCCCGGGGGATCTTTTTTCTCCTTGGGGACCACGATGCCTTTTGGTGTCTGTGTCCTGGCCCCGCTCCTTCTCCAGCCTGACCGCCCCCCATCCCTGTTTGCAGCCACTCGATGGTGGGAATGGCACAATAGCAAGCCTGGACCGTGGCGGGGCTGACCGATGGGGATGGGGATGGGATGGGATGGGATGGGATGGGATGGGATGGGATGGGGATAGAGAGGGAGGTCGAGATGGAGATGGGGAANCGCGGGTCAGTCCGAAACCCCTGCGTGGCCGGGGACTGCGGAGCATCGCCAGCCCACGCGGTGCCTGCAGAAACACCCTCGGGCTCCCTGGGGTGCCAGGATGGCCCTCAGGGCTGGGACGGGCTGTGAAGCCTGGAAATGGGATTTCCTACAAGCATCCCTTTGGGGCAAATAGTGCAGCCCAGCTTTGCCGACCCTCCCCGGACAGAGCATGTCTCTGCGCAGGAGGGGGATAAGCTTGGGCACGTCTTTCCTTCCTCCAACATGATTTCCTGTTTTTTTTATTAAAGCAAGATGTTGCTGGCAAACCTTGCACTCCCTTCCCTGTTTTTCCACCGAATTATTCTGCAGAGGAACATCTGGCAGCAGCTAACGAATGGGCTGTTCCTGCCTGTCGTGGCGGAGATGCCGATTTCCCCGCAGCGGCCGGGGGCAGCTGGCAAATGCCACCTGCCACCGCGGTGACTGTCATCCCCCACCGCTGGGTGACACGGGCGGCAGCGACGGTGGGGACCCACCAGCATCGCGCCCCGCCGTGCAAACCAGGAGCTGGGAAGAGGAGAAACATCTGCCACGTCTTCCATTTGACTTCGTTCCATCCTGAGCTGCTTTTTCTTTTGGTTTAGGGTTAACGCTGAGGCTGATGGAGACCTGGGATCGGATCCCAGCTCTGAGACGGGCTCCAGCCCTCGGCAGACGGAGCCGTGTCCAGATCTCTGCCAGGGGCTCAGATCCCTCCCGAGAAGGCTGAGCAGCAGTGGCGTTGGGGGGGTGATGAGCACCGAAGCCCCCCCCAGCCCGGCCCGGGCTGAGCTCTCACCAGGCTGGATACCTTCACCCTGAATTGTGCCTTGCGAAAAACCCAACAGGATGAGTTCCCTGCGCAAATCCGGGGTATCCCAATCGCCCTCGAAGGAGGGAGGGCCAGGTTAGCGCTCAAATGTGCAGCGAAGGGCGCCTGAGCTCCCACCGGTGCCGACAGCGGGGCAGGGCCGTGCCTCAGTTTCCCCAACGCCGAACGGCGCTGCGGTCGGGGCAGCTGGGAGCCATCCAGCCCTTCCTTCCCTCCTGCAGCCCGCCTCGGCGATTAGATGCGAGCAGGCGTTACACGCGCTTGGAGCCAGTGCCGGTGGATGCTAGGCGGTAACCATGGCAACTGCCAGGTTTCTCTTCCCTTGCCCTTGCCAGTCACCTTGAGATGCCACCGTGTCCCGGTCACCAACCCCACGCTCCCCCCACGCAGCTCCCACTGCTGGTCCGTGGGCTGCCCCGGCGTGCGTGGCAGAGGGATGCGGTGGCAGCACGGCTGTGCCGGGAATCGCCTTCCCCGCCGGCGCAAGGGCCGGATCCAGGCGTCCAACGCCGCTCAGGCTGTGCTGGGACTCCCGGGGGTCCCCTCGTCCCCAGGGATGTGAGCCAGCGCCATGGGGTGGAGCGGGGAGCCCCGTACCGCCCTGCCGCCGCATCCCCGGCGCTGGCAGCATCCCTGCCCGGCAGTGCCGGCGGAAGGAGCCCCGCGAGGCGCACAAAGCAACATCTGCAAGCGCTTAACCACGCAGCCAGCCCAGCCCTTCCCGAAATAGCTCGGTGGGGTGGGCTCCCATGCCAGCACTGATGTCATTTGCTTTTATTTCCCTCCCGTCTGCTCCTTCCCCGCTGGAGCCACGATTCACTTGTCAGCTGTGCTCCGCACCGGGGGCTTTGCTGCCGCGAGCCCGGCCTGTGCCGACAGAGCCGGGGCGCTGCTGAATGACGGCTCCCGGTGCCGAGGCGCTGGCTGCGGCTGGCCCCACTGCGGAGGGGCTGGGAGGGTCCCGGCGCTCCCATGGTTGCGATGCCATCAGAGGCTCCTCGTGTCCCTCCCCGGAGCCAGGACAAGCCTGGATTTCTCCAGCAGTATGGGCGCTGCAGGGAAATCGGGGAAATCCCGGCTGTCGGCTGTTGGCAGGAGCAGAGAGAGGTTGGGGGATGACAGCCCCCAAGGGGGACCCTGGTGCCCCCACGCGTCCGGCTGTGCCCGGGAGCCCTAAGGAGAGGGAATGGCCTGGCTGTGCCCCGGCACGTGGCTCTGCCACTGTGGGGTTTGCTGGCGGGAGTACCACTGGGACGCGTACCCACGGCCCCAGGCAGCCCACCGGGCCTGCCGATGCCTTTGCACCGCAGGCTGCAGCCAGCCCCGGCCCCTCTCCATGCACAGGGGGTTAACTTGGCCACCGCCGCGCTAGCAGAGACATGGCCCGGCGCCGAGCCAGGCAGCGCAGGCAGGAGCCGGCCAGCTGGCTGCAGCCCCTCGCCTGGCTCCAGCACCAGCACATGCCTCCGGAGCAACGTGTCCGCGCAGCGCCCGCCAGCGCAGCCGCCCGGGCCGCTCTGGGCTCGGCTCCTTTCCTCCCACCGCGTCCTCGCCAGCGCCACAGGATCCCACCGTGGGGGTCGGGAGTCTCCCTCGTGCCGGGGTGCCACGGAGGTGCAGGCATCCTGGGGGCAAAAGCTGATGGAGAGAATGCAGCCTGCCCCTGCTCCGTGCGTGGGGACGCCAGGGCATGGCACAGGGACCCGGCTGGGGTCTGTCACAAGGGAGGAGCGGCACGGCGGCTGGGCATTGCATCCAAAATTGCCCTCTCAGCAATTTTTCAGTGCTGTAAATCGCCGCTGCAGCTGGACGTCCCTTCGTCACAGCGTGTGTGACCTTGGTACCCCCCTGGGCAGCGCGGCCAGGCGGGACCGCGGTACGGCAGAGCGAGGGGCAGGCGGTTGGGTTTGCCGAGCGGTTTGCGGGAGGAGCGAGCTCCACCGGGCACAGCCTGCGCGCCGTGCTGGTGCCTGCCAGCCGCTCCCGCTCCCGCTCCTGCTCGGCAACGAGGCTTCCTTGAGATTTACCGCCGTCTCATGGAAAAATGGGTGGAGTGGGAGGACGCCTCCGCGCACAGCCAGGGAGGAGCTGGGGGGGGCACCGGCCCTGCCTGCCTTGTTCTCCCCTGTTCCCATTTCTGTGCCCCGCAGCGGCACAGGGGACCCCCACGTCTCCTCCGTCACCTCGGGGGATGCGCGGGCTGGGGCAATGCCCCTGTCCCCTCCATCGCCCCGGCTCGGCACGCCGCCGAGCTGCCCGCCGTGCCGCTCTGAGACGTGCAGGTTGTGTCCCCACGTCCTCCTCTCCTGCAGGAACACATGGCACCACGTCCTCAAATAATTGCTTCATTACGGGCTAATTACTGCAATTAGCGGAGCAGTGCTCCTGCAAGTGCCTGCTGGCCTGAGCACGGTGAATCGCGTTCCCTCCAGCCCCACAGCCCGTGGCTGTGGCATCACCCAGCGCGGCCTGGGATGCTCCACGTGGCTTGGGGGGCTCGAGCTCAGCATCCTGAAGGGTGCTCAGTCACCTGGGGACCCTGGGCTGGGCGTGTGGGTTTGCTGGCCCCCCACAAGCCACCTCGGCCATCCCCGTCCTGCGCTGCCCCTCCGGGACAGGCACCCAGTGGTTTGCTGTGGGACAGGCATGTGCCGATGCCCTGCGGCACCGTGTGGCTCTCGTCACCGGCTCCGTGGTGGGATCGGCGACATCCAAGACCAAAGAGTTGCTGTTCCCTGCTGACTTTTAATGGCTGTTCTCATCTGCTGCAGCTCCCGGCACCATGGCAGGAGCCCCCAGCGGCTCCATGGCTCTGCCGAGCAGGAGCGGGGCCGGGGAGGTGCCGGTGGCAGCAGCCTGGAGCGGGGCCAGCCATTTCACCTAGGGCAGGTGGGGAAGGGGCTGTTCAGCGGTTCGTTATTATGGAAATGGCTCCGCACGGGGAGGCCCCGCGCCCGCCCGCCGCTCGCCCACGTTTTATCTTTAATTCCTCCCTTGGGCCTTCTCCCATACATGGCATGCGAGATGAGAAACCGGGACGGCTCCAGCCCCAGAGACTCCAGAGGCTCTGGGGTGGCTCCACTCCTGCACCCAGCAGCACCAGGAGCTGTGCTGGCCCCAGCAGGGGCTGAGCAGCCCCGAGGCCACCGTGATGGGCGCATCCACCCTTTGCCTTTGGGCTGGTCTCGCAAAGCTGCTCTGCTCAGCGGGAAGGGGAGCCCAGTCTGGGCAGGGACAGGATGGGTCCCGTGGGGCTGAGCAGCACACGGGACCCTGCAGGGACGTGGTGTTGGTGGCGGGGAGGACACGCTGCGGAGCGGCTGCCTTTGAGTCCTTTCATCTGCTGACGCGCGCTGTCACGACGGAGCGTGTAATTGGGACGCGCCGCAGCGGCGGGGCGGCTCGCATCCCTCCGGCTCGCCTCGCCTGCTGCTGTCCCATAATAAGCTTATTTGCTTTGCTTTGTCACAGGCTGCTCGATACAGGAATCCCTTACGGGGACACGAGTCGGGGGCGGGTGCTGCCTCCGCGCTGCCGAACGGGGCTCCCCCTCCCTGCCAGCACCTGAGCTGCTGCGGGGACACGGGGTGCAGCGGGCGCAGAGCCGACGTGTCCCCGTCTGTCCCCCAGCATGGGGGAGCACGTGATGAGCCGGGGTGATGGGGGATGCACAGAGGCCCCATCCTCCACCGTCACCCCGGTGTCGGCACCGTCCCGGTGCCACCGCGAGAGCCGGGAGCGCTAGGGACAGCCGTGTCCCATGCCAGTGGTTGCGCTATGCCCGAGCCACGGCCGCGCTTATGAATAAATGAAGTGCGAGTAAAGCGTCTGCCTAATGGCACGATGACAAATGTGTACCAAAACCGGAGGGAAAAGGGAACGATTTGAGGAGTTCAATTATTTAACAGAAGCTTGTTACTGGTATGCACCGGGGAGCCCGTGCCAGCGCGGCCCCGGGCGCCGGCGGGTGGAGGCGTGGGGCGTGCCGGGATGTGCCGTGGGATGCCGGGGACCGCAGCTCAGCAGCCCTGAGACCCCCCCCCACGGGGGACAGGGACACGCAGGGTGGGGGGCTGCAGGAGCTGGTGGCCAGGCGAGGGCGGGCAGCGCGGGCAGCGCGAGGGCAGCGCGGGCAGCGCGAGGGCTGGCGTGTGGCTGGGAAGCGCGTCCAGGGAGCAGGAGGGGTTCATTCGCACCTCGCCTGGGCGGGCAGCGCCGCGCTAGGGAGGTGCAAATGGCCTCGGCAGGAGCTCGCCGCCCTGCAAAACCCCCTTTCGCGCGGCGCAATTGCCGGTGGCTGAACGCGGCGTGGGGCCTGATCCTGCTCAGCTGGGAGCCGTGGCGCAGGATGGCTGATCCAAGCCCTGACGATGCCGGAGTTTAATGTCACATGAGTCAGGGCCAGACCTCGCAGAGGGGGACGTGTTTAAAACTGATTTAAGTCTGTCCCACTGTCCGCAGCGCCCAGGGTTGTGTGTCCCCATGGCCTGGCCATGCTTACATCTGTGTGGCACAGGGGACAGGGGGTACCGGCTGCCTGTCCTCGCTGCCTCTGCTGGGTTCCCCTCCATGGGCAGCAGCAAGCTGGGGCCTCAGACAGGTCCATTCCTCCCTTTAGGGGTCAGGGTGGCTATGGGGACCTCCAGCTCCATCCTGCACTGTAGCCAGTGCTGCCTCCCCGCCACTGGCCTGCCCTGGGGCTGTGGGGCTGTGCCACATCCTTGGCCGCAGATGCCAGCGGCCCAGCCCAGCACTGCACATCAGTGCGCATCGCCCTGCCACGCAGCCGGCGGTGACAAAACCTGGCGGGGGATGAGATGGTGTCAGTGCGGGCAGGCGCTGGCAGGGGATGCGGGCTCCAGCAGCCAGCTCTCCGTGCATGCCCGGCTGCTCGCCGTGCTGCCTGGGGACCGCTCGCTCTTAGCTTGCATATGCTGTGAGGTGATGCGCTTTATTCCCCTCCAGCCTCCTTTGGCTGCAAGCCGGCGAGCACTGGGGCTCAGGCAGAGGCTCCAGTCGGGATGCTCAGGTCTGGCACAGCCCGTGGTCCCTCCATCCTTCCCTTCTCCCGCAGCTCTGCGGGAGGGGTGCGTGGTGGTGCAGGAGCAGATCCCAGCTGAGTCCCGGTGGGATGCCGGCATCCTCTGCTTGAACACGATCAAGAAAGCAAATGCGAGCGTGGCACGGGCATGCTGAGCAGCGTCCGATGCGGGGCATCCTGCCCTGGCCAGCTCTGCTGCGAGAGCCGCTGCCTGCCCAGCACACCAGAGGGCCCTGATGCGAGTTCAGTTACGGCCCTCGTGCCAAAGCAGCCCGTACATCCCGTGGCCGCAGAGCTCTCAGTACCGCTGCCCCAGCCCTGCCAGCAGCCTGGTTGCTCTCAGCAATTCCAAGCCCTTGGCCCTGGTGGCATCCAGAAGGAAGGAGCTGTTTGCCAGAGAGGCAGAGCCTGGCAGCAGGCAGCCGTGCCGCAGCCCATGCCAAGCTGCGGAGCTGCGACGGTGAACAAGCCCCTGCTAATCTGTCGGACCACGTTCAGCGGGAACGTCTGCTCTGAACAAGCGGGATTAGTGCCAGGGTGTGGGCTTCTGGGGGCCCTTTGCAGATCCAAACTGCCCCATGGATTAGGTGCCACCTCGGAGCCCCTGGGTCCCAGCCTCCCCTTCCCCAGGGTCCCTGCAGAGCCGCAGCCAGCGAGTGGCTGTTTGGAGAGAAGAAAAATCGCGGCATCAGTCGGAGCGGGGAGCAAGAGCAAAGCCGGGTGATTTAGGTGACTGGTCACCGCCGTAACTGATGATGAGCTACGAGTCGAGGAGAGAGAAATAAGAAGGTGACACAGGCTGGCGTCTGTTTGCATAAACTACCTTATCCGCAGAGGGGATCCGGCACCCAGGGAAGCGATAAATCCCCCTCGCCACGGCCGTGTGCTCAGATGAGATGGCTTTTGAAGGAAGGCAGCGGCTCAGCCGTGAGTTACTGGCTGGGGAGCACTCATGCCAGCCCGCGTGGGACCCCAGGGATGCCGGGTCTCCGGTGTGGGACCCCAGGGATGCCGAGACTCTGGCATGGACCGTGATGGGGAGGATGGCTGCAACCAAGACGTGCAGGGGACCCCGAGGGTCCCGGTCCCCTCCTGTCCCACGCCGGGGCCACGCTGTAAAGCCTTGCAGCTGCACCACGCCGCAACATGCAGCCCCCCTTTTTCCCCCCAGCCCTTCCGTCTTCTTTAGCTCTCGTTTATTGAACAGGCTGCAGCCCAGGACAGGGAAGGAGGAGGCAGAGGAGGCACTGGAGCTGGGTGTTTCATTCCCGCACACCTCTTCCCGTGCGCCAGATGGGCAAAGGGAAATAATCCGTAATTGTTTATCCAGAAGCGATTCTGCGATTCGATGCAGCAGAGTCACTTTTCCCCAGCGGTCCCGGCTCCAAGGCCACCAGGCAGCAATCCCCCTCCGGCTCCTTTCCCCTCTCTCCCCTGTCTGATCTTGCTGATGCTGCTCCTCATCCTCCGAACGGGTCCTTGGCCATGGCCGAGGGTGACACGTGATGGTGTGATGGAGAGGCTGTGGCGCTTTCAGGGACAATTAATCACTGACAAAATAAAAGCAATATAAAGTCTGCAGGCAGGCTGGGAGCCACATGCTGCCTCGGTGCCATGGCTCGGGCATCGCTTTCCCCCGTCACTCTGGGTTTGCATCTCTCCACTCGTCTTCAGCAGTGCAAATTTCCCATCATTTTATTTAAGCCCATGAGCCACCCTCCATCCCTGGGCCCTGATGCTCACGTACCCGAGCCCGGCAAATGATTTACGGAGAGATGATGTACGACCTGCTTGCTCATCTAAGTTTGCAGCTAATCCTGTAGCTGAGATGTCTCTGCAGAGAGCGGTGCTGGCTGGGAGGAGGGGGGGTTCATCTGCTGGATCGTGCCGCTCGAGACACGGCCGGGATGTGGCAGCGATACTTGGGTGCTGGAGGGGTCTTTTGTTTTTTTCTTTAATTTTTTTTTTTTTTTTTAATTTAAACATCTTCACAGACCGATCCCCTGTCACCCATCCCCTGCCCCTGCTGTGGGTAATGGCAGGTGAGTGGATCCCCAGGTCCTGGGCAGGAGCGGGGGCTCTCCCGTGTGCAACACGTGTGTCCAGAGCCCCTCGGTGCCTGCATGCACATGTGTCGAGCTTTGCTGCACACGTGGCTGCGCATCAGTATTTCTGAGCGTGTATACTCACTCTTGCTGTATATATGGGTGTGCGTAGCTTTATGCCAACTGAAATGGAAAAGACAATTGGATGTCGAAACCTATCCGAGGAGCCTGTTTATACCCACTGACTTTTATGGGATTCCCACTGATTGATTCAGGTCCCATAAAACTTCCCACAAGCAGCTCCCACCCCCCCTGGCCGGCTCTGCCTCTTATTCAATAGATTGACTCCCCTGCCTGCAGCGGGATTGTATCAGGCATTCCGGGATGTGCATCTTCTTTCCAGCTCTCCGCCGGAGCCGGTCCAGATAAGGGATGCGGCGCGTGTGCCGCCGTGCCATCCATCACGCTGTCAGAGCGTCAGCCGGGCCGGGGGCTGTGGCTGGATCCTGCACTCAGCCTCCTGCCGCGGCTTTCCCTTCCCACTCCCTTTTTTCCCCTTGCAGAGGTGAACTGCACGCTCTGCTGACAGTCTCCAAATGACAGCCCTCGGTGCCACCCGTCCACTCAAGGCAGGAGCTGGGCTGCTTCGCCCTGTTCCCAGCGGGACGATCCATCTCGGCGCTGGCCCGCATCCTGTGCCGGTGCCACGCGGCACAGCTCGCCGCACCGAGCGGTGAGGATGCCGCCGAACTGGGGGGTCGAGGCGGAGAGCGGTGGGGCGACACAGGGCCGCGGTGAGGCTGGTGGCTTGCGCTGGAGGGCCGGGGAAGGTCTCGCCTGCGGCTCATCAGCGTTAATCACCACAGTTGTCCTCCGTGTGCCGCAGGCAGCCGGCGGCTCGGGGAAGGCATAAATCTGCGCGTCGGCACAGTGCATCACCATCAAACCCGAGCTGGGAAGGCAGCCTGGCCAGCTGGCAACAGGACGGGGACACAGGGCTCTGCTGGGGACACAGCGCTCTGCTCCCCCCGTGCCTGCAGCGCTCCTGGTCCCCGCTTTTGGAAAATCCCGGGGGCTGTGGACCCCACCAAGGGCAGGATGGCGGCATCAGCCCTGGCGTGCGGCCGTCTCCAACAGCACCCAGGGCGAGCCGGCCCGCCGTACCGTTCGACGGGCGCAGCTGCGGAGATCGCCCTTAGCTGTGCGGCCAGCACCGGCGCGGAGCGGGTGGGATCGGTGTCTGTCCCCGGGGAGGGCAGGCGGGGGGCTGGTGCAGGTCACCCTGCGTCACCAGGAATCATGCGATGCTAAGTGCAAATCACGTGCAGGTGGGTGCAGAGCTCGGCACAGCCCACGGGACTTGTTCGGTGGGTGCTGGCCCAGCACCCGTTGCACCGTGCTGGCCCCGTGTCCGTGTGTGTGTGTGTGGGGGGGTCTGTCCTGGAGGAAGGTGATGGGAAGACCTTCCCCAGCATCCCCAGAGCCGCTGGCACTTGTCGGAGCGACTCAGCCAGCAGCTGCCCGCCAGCGCTCTCCTTTCCATGGCTGAGCACGCTGACCTTTCCCAGCGCTTCGCGGCTCAGCCCCCAGCCGCTGCTCCTGCCGGCTGCGGCTTTGGCGCGGGCAGGAGGTGGGAGGAAGCTGCCGCAGACAAGCAGCCCTGGCCCCTTCCCCCTGCTCCGCTCGCCCCCCAGCCCTCTCCTCCCCAGCACTCTTCCAGCACCTATTAATATTTATACCTCCTGGTGTGCAGTGAGGACTTGGACACAATCAGGACACTGAAATTACTACACGGGGACAGGCAGCGGGTTGCTGGCAGTGTCCAACACGGTGCTACCTGTGACACCAGGGAGTGATGGTGGCAGATGAGCGTGACAGGCAGAGTCTGGTCCTTCCGCTCCCTGCAGAGGATGGAGGGCACTCCCAGGACCTCCAAGATTCGGGCCGAAAAGGCATGGTGCAGCCTTCTTACCACGCTCCCAGCTTTCAAAAGCAAGGGAGGGAGGTTACCCACTGCCCTGCGTGGGAGCGCAGCTGTTGTATTGCCATTGCATTGCCATCGTGTTGCCGTTCCATTGCCGTTGCGTTGCTGTTCCATTGCCGTTGTGTTGCCGTTGCATTGCTGTAACGTCGCTGGAGTGTTTTCATCCCTTTACCATATCGTTGCCATCACGTTGGCGTTCCACGGCCCTACATCCAGCACAGCCCTGGGAGCATGCTGGTTTGCTAGG
This sequence comes from Scopus umbretta, assembly GCA_013400535.1. Classification (NCBI taxonomy): domain Eukaryota; kingdom Metazoa; phylum Chordata; class Aves; order Pelecaniformes; family Scopidae; genus Scopus; species Scopus umbretta. The sequence goes on from VZTL01007316.1 coordinate 53,258, forward strand.
GACTCCCCCTAAGCCTTTCTCCAAGGGCTGAAGACCACCGAGGTCTCTTATCCTGGTGGCTTTTCCTTGTTGCAGCAAAGCCCGGTCGAGGAGAGGGGGCCCATGGGACTGAGCGTGGGGCCAGGGCTGGGCTGCTCCGCATCAGTCAATGCATCGAGCTTGGAAAGCCGAGGGCTGCCCGATATATTGCTCTCCTCCCAGTACAGCACGTCCCTGGGAAGGGCAGGCACACGCCGGCTCCATCACGGCAGCGCACCTTGCAGGGCGATGTATTCCCACCCCCTTTTATAAAAAGCAATGCTCCTGTAATAAAGAATTTAATAACCCGCTGTGCCTGTGTGGATAGAAAACTCATTTGTTTAATAGGCAGCAGTTTGGCTTTGTCATGTTCATTTAGTTTTTAATGACGCACAGTTGTGCCAATATTGATTTTAGCTTATAGGGACTCAAAAAATTTACTATCTGGAATTATCTGAAATGTAGCTGTTTTATCTGGCAGGCAGGAAGACGGATCTCTCCCTGCCTCGCTCCCGGCCGGCGTGATGGCACAAGCTGTTTGCGAAGGGCTCCACGTGATCCTGCGCCAGTCCCCATCTCACACGCTGGTGAGACGTCCCCCCATGCTGGACCTCACCTGGCTGAGCTCTCCCAGCTGCCGGCCATGGGGAAACTGAGGCGCAGGGGGTGCTTGCCTGAAGTCAACCTTCGCCTGCAAAGTTGGGCTGGGAATTAGACCCGGCAGCCGGGTCTCTCCGGCTGTCTTTCATGCGTTGGTTTGGTGCAGGAAGAAATGTGTTGGTGGAGCAGCCCCGCGGCGCAGACCTGGCCCCACCACCCTGCTGCCGAACGGCCTCCGCTTCCGTCGCTAATTTTTAATGAGTCAGCAGCTCTCGCGCAGCTGCCCCCC
>VZTL01007316.1:70384-100269 GCA_013400535.1 Scopus umbretta
CCCTCTGGCTGGGAGAGCCACAAGTGTGTAAATAAGTGCAATGACCGGAGTTCGCTTCCCTGCCCTGGAAATAGAGGGCTGTCGTGGATGGCTGGGGGGGATTGCCAGGCTGCGAGTTATTCCCGTCCCCCATCTGCACACAGGGCCGTTTGGGAAGGAAAAGCTTTGGGAAAGGCCTTTTCGAAGAAAAACTCGGGTTCGCTGTCATGCTACAGCTATTTATGTTTCAAGTGAGCAATGCAATGACTAATTAATACTTTGGAAAAAGGATGTCTGGGCAACGCCCCAGTAACTCGGTGAGTGCCCGGTGCCCGCTGGCTCGGGGCTGTGCCGTGGGGAGGGGGACCGTGGCTGGCAGCGCCTTCGTCCCGCTCGGCACGGGGGGGCGGGGAGCTGGCAAAACGTTTTCCATCCCGCAAGGGCTGGTGATTTAATTGCGTCAGCACCATGGGAAAGGCTGAGTGGGGTTTTTCTTGTGGTTTCTGTCTTCTGTTTTTCTTTCCCCGCCGTATTTTTTTGGTTGGGAAATGCCGCCTTGTTGAGATTCTCGTGGCGAGCCTGGAAAGCGGCTGTCTGTCTGTTTGTCTGTCTGCGAGGGCGGTTGCGGGGCCAGGGCTGCGCTGAGCGTCCTGCGTGGCTGGGGAACGCGGCGGGGGGTGGCAGGAGCTCGGGGACACCGAGGGGGGACACGGATGCCCATTCTAGAAGCGACATCCCAGCTGCCGTCAGGGCTCCCGTGGGGTGGGTCTGGTGGTGGCTTTGCTTTCGCACCCCTCCTCGCCCGCGGTGGCCCCGGGAGCCACCGCAGCCCAGGGCTGTGGTCACCCTCCAGGAATACCTGGAAGATACGCTCGATACGCCCCACGGGGCCAAATCCAGCCCAGAGCTGTGCCGGGCTGTGCTGGGCCGGTGTGCCATGCACCTCTCCCAGTGCTGGGAGCACCCTGGGGTTGGGGTCCAGGGCTGTCGGGACCCCCGCCTTGCTTAGCTGGGTGTGGAGCTTGTTCCTTCCGAACCTACCCAAGGAAGCGTGGTTCCTGGCTGCGAAGCCTTTGGGGAAGGGGCTGGGAAGGGCCCCACCAGCCCTCCGAGGCTGCCGGGAGGGGGATGCGTGTTCACCCCCTCTCCTGCCCCAGAAAGGGTCTGGCTGGTGGCTGTGCGGGGTCTGGAGGTGAGGTCCGCCTGTCCTTCCCCTCCTCGCCGTTTTGGAGTCTCTCCTGGTGAAATTGGCCACGGGATCCGGCCCCTCTAATTGCATTGAGTCACTCTCCGGGTGTCCGTGACTCACAGCAGTGACCCAGATACGGCGGAGCTGCGTAATTGCGGCGTTGGGAGGATTTGTGGCATCGGAAGGAGTTTGCCGGGGAAGGAGTTTCGGCTGGAGCCTGGAGCTTGTTAAACATCCCCGGCTGGGGACGGGGCTGTCCCCTGCTTGGGGACACCCTTGCTGCAGCCCGTGGCGATGTCCGGCTGTGCCACCCGCAGCCGGGCAGCCCCAGGGACGCGCCGCTGGGCTGGGGGTCTCCTGTTCCCCCCCCGGAACACCCACGCCTGGCCTTTGTGCTGGGGCTGCTTTGCAGCTCCCCGCAGCGCCACGCGTTTGGGATTGGATTTGGAGCCCCGCGCTGGGGTCCGTGCCTTTGGGGCCAGGCTGCAGAGCACAAAGCTTTGCTTGTCGGCCCCCCCAGGCTCGCGGGCCGGGAACACACAACGGTGCCATGTGTGTGCGTCCGTTCGGGGTTTCCCGCGAGGGGAAATGTTATTTTTTCCAGCCGGGGCCGGGCGGGCAGAGGGGCTGGGTGTGCGAGGGCAGGCAGGGACGGGCAGGCACACAGCCCCGCTCTGTTCCCAGCTGCGGCCTCGCCGTGGGGCTGAATGAGACGCTGTTCCCCAGCCAGGGCTGACGTCTCTCCCTTGGCTCCGGGAGCACCTCAAGCCTTACCTGGCCCACGTTGGCAGCGGGGTGCACCGGGCTGGGTCCCCAGTGCCGCAGGAGCTGGGTGCCGAGGGCTGCCCTGGGCTGCGGTCCTGGGGCAGAAGCAGGGTGCTGAGAAAGGATGATGCTGGCATGGCCCCGGCTCTGCCACAATGGGATCCAAGGGATCGGTCTCCAGGTTTGGGACCCTCTGATGGCCGGGGACACGTGCTGGGGATTGCATGGTGTTTGGGGAAGGGATTGCCAGGATGAGACCGCAAAGGGAGGTGGCTTCCTCTCCAGCACCACTTCTGGGGGAAGGGAGGTCCTGAGCCGGCACCGTGGTGCTGCTGGGCTTGATGTCCCCTTTGGAAACAGCCCTCCTCCCGGGGGAGCCACGCTCACCCCTCCCCATGTGCCCCATCTCTGGGGGGTTCTGCCGGGAACGGCGAGGCTGCCGGCTCAGCCGACGGCCCACCGAGCCCTCCGAGAGCCCGACTGCGGAAGAGGAGCTTGTTACGGAGCCATCCTGCTCTTAATTAACAAATTAAAATCCTAGTTAACAATCCAGCCCCAGGGCTGTTGGAGGCTGGGAGAAGCTGGAGCGTTTGTTATGGAAACAGCAGTTAATTAACAAATAAATAAATAAGTATGGGCCTGGAGACAGATGTGGGAGGAGGAAGGGGAGATGGCAGTGTGGTTGGGGTGTCCTGCCGGCCTGGTGGGAGGCAGCGCGGGCGGAGGGCGTCTGTCCATCCATCTGTCTGTCCTGGGAGATGCTGTGGCCCCCGTGGGCAGTGCCAACCTTGCTCAGAGCCGCTGGGCGCGAAGGGCTGGATCCTGCGTCGTGTTGGCTGTGCCACGGCCAGATCTGGCCACGTACCGTGCCGGGGCCACCTTGGCTGGGTCTGGGGCTCCGTGTCTCTGCCTGGGCTTTGCCGAGCGCCGCTGGCCGTGGAAATTGCATCCGCTGCCTCTTCCCCTGCCCTGAGGCCAGGAAGCGCTGCAGCAGAGCTCCGGCGGAGACGGATGAAGCATGACACTGGCAAAACTGCTGTGCAATTCGCAGGTGACACCGGTGCCGTGCTGGGGACCGCACGAGGAGGCGGGGGGACGCTGCTCCGTCAATCCTTGGCGGCAGGGATTGCTGCCATCCCCATCTGCCTCTCCTTTGCCCCAGGCTGGGTCTGGGCGGGGAGTTTTGGGCAGCTCCCCTGGGCTGGGTGCAGCCGGGGAGGGGGGGTGCTGAGGCCGTGGCCCCCCCCGGGCCGTGCCCTGCAGCGGTCAGCCTGCATCAACTGCAGGGCTGTCACCGAGAGCCCCGAGCCGGTGCCTGCTGCCAGCGGGGATTATTGCCACGGGTGGGGGCCGAGGGGGCCGTGCAGGGGCTCGGGGTCACCGCGCTGCTCCCCGAGGCGCCGCGGGTGCCCAGCCCGGCTGCTGCTGCCGCCCGAGGCGGCGCGGTGTCACCCTGCCCGTCTCGGTGCCGAGGGCAGGGGTGGCTGCGGGGACGGATGAGGGGACGTGTGGCCCCGCTGCCAGCCCACGCTGGGGCCCCGCAGGATTTTTGCATGGGGCGAGGAGGTGGCGGAGCCCACGTCCCTCCCGCAGCTTCACCTTTCCAAAGGCTTAAGAGAGGAAAATCAGTTTAAAAGCCGGCCCTGCAAATCCTGCCAGCGTCACGCGGGCAGGAGCTGTGCTCCGCTGAGCAGCTCCTCCAGGTCTGTGTCTCTCTCAGCCTCCCACCTAATCCAGTTAACACACCTCTGCAATCGGCTTACGGCATGTAAGAAACCCCAAATCTCCTCCGAGGGAGGCGCAGGGGAGTGGGCCAGCGGCGCTGGAGCCGTGTGCTGTGCCGGGTCCAGCCCGGCTCCTTGCTGGGGTGCAGCGCCGGGTCCAGCTCCCCTCCTTTGCTGGACCCCTCGTGCGGTGCGGGTGCCGTGCTTACGCGCTTACGCGCTCGCTGGGGGGTCGCCCCGTTTCCCGAGGGCTCCCCCACCGCCGAGAAGACCTTTTCCTCTGTGAGGAAATGGCTAAAGCAATTGCAGAAACAGGCAGAGGGTGGGATGGAGATGAAAAGGTGCCCGGCTCCACCCGCATCTCTCCGGGTGGGCAGGAGCCGTGGCCTGAGCCCAAGGGACAGCGTGCCCTTGGCTGCCAGCCCCCCCCCCGCCCGGCCCGCGCCCCTTCGCCGTGGCAGAGCAGCAGATCTCCGTGCTGTCGGCAGTCTGACGGGCTCAGCATGAGGCATCGGAGCAAAGACGGATGCGTTTCGGCAGCAAGGTCGTTGCAGGGTGCGTGCCGGCGGCAGATGGCTGGAGGGCACCAGGTGCCCGTGCAGCCTGGCAGCCTCTTGGCTGCCCCGTCCTTCTCCCGGTCTTCCCCCGAGGGCTGCTCCGGTGCCCGGTCGTGGGCAGGACGGGCACAGCGCCTGGCATGGCTCCGGGGTTTGCTGCTGGAGGGATGCAGCCGCTGTGAGGTGCTCCCACGTCCTCGGAACGTGGGCCGTGCAGCCCTGCTCCGACCTGCTGATGGCTCGGAGCTGCGGCCCCCTTTACGCGCGACGAAGATGAGTTTATTCCTGTGATCCTGGCGTGATTGGGGCTGAGCGAGGGAGGCTCTCCGGGCTGTTCTGCCTCCGTTAAAAACCCTCGTAGCTCTGCTTTATGAGAAGCAGCTCCTGTTCAGCATAGCTCCCGGCTGCAGCCCCCACCATCTCCCCACTGCTTGGGGCTTGGCTTGGACTGTGGTGCTGCGGGAGGGACCGAGCTGAAGCCCCCCATGCCTGTCTCAGATCATCGGGGAGGCAGGGCCGCCTCTGCCAAGCAGGAAAATCACAGCCAGCATGGGATTTTCCAAGCGGCAGAGGAGAGGGCTGTAATTAGCAGCCCTAGTGTGGAGAAGCAGCAGCCATAGGGCACCATTTTCAGGTTCCCCTCTGTCCCAGCTCACGTTTGCTGCCTGGGAATGCTGTGGGAGTGGGGAACTGCTGCAGCTCGGATGGGGCTGGAGGGGAGGTCTGGGGCTGGGGTACTGCTGCGGCCCAGCTGGGCTCCCAGGGATGGATCGGAGCTGTGGCCGGGATGGATGGTGATGGGCATGGGGCAGGAGCTGCCCTGGGGTGGCATTGCCTGGGACGTGTGGGGGGGTCCTCGTTGTCATCCTGGGGTTGCACCTGCCCTTGGGAAAGGGGGTGCGGTGGGAAGGCGCTGTGTGCATGGGGAGAAGGGAAACCTGGTGGGACAGAGATGGGGGACCAGGCTGGGGGACCGTGCTGAGGGACCAGAGGGACGATGCTCTCCAGCGTGCCATGGCGCACCGTGTGCTTGTAGGGCTGCACCCTCTAAATAATGCAGGAAGGCGCGTGCCATCCGCAGGGGCTGCAGATAAACACGGTAAATGGCTGAGAAATGGAGCGTGTCTTTTGGGAGCCACCTCCGCGGTTAGTGTGCCGGGCCCCTCTCCCTCCCTCTCGGCCGAGGCGGTGCTGCCGGGCTGGCACAGGTAGAGGCGCGGGCGGGGAGGAGACGGAGCAGAGCTGCCGAGTCCACCGGAGCATTGGAAATTGCATTTCACAGCCGGGCAGACTGGGTTACCAACCCCACCACTGCGTGCTGGGTGCTCGGAGAGGAGATAAGATTTGATTAAGAAGGCCGCTATTAATTTATGGCAAGTACACTCATGATAGTGGAGAGGTTGCTTTTAATTAATAGCCAGAAGGAGAGTTTCAAAGCTCTTGGTCTCAGTGGGGGGAGAAGGGGAGGGAGGGGAAAAGCAGGGAAGGAAGGGAAGAAAGTAAGTTGCGAGGATTAATGGATGCATCTGCAATTATAAGTCTTTTTCTTAATAAAAAGAAAAAAACACACATTAAAAGACACACCATGGGTGGGGGTGCGCGGGGTGCCCTGGCCAATCTGTGGGGCTGAGATGGGCAGGATTATGCAGGGTGCCTTTGACACCGCTCCGTGTGCCAGTGGGGACCGAGGCCACCCCATGGCCACCAGCCCATCCTGGGGGGACCCTGTGCCACCCGGGGTGTCCCCCATGGCTGACCCTGTGCCACCCCATGGCCACCAGCCCATCCTGGGGGGACCCTGTGCCACCCGGGGTGTCCCCCATGGCTGACCCTGTGCCACCCCATGGCCACCAGCCCATCCTGGGGGGACCCTGTGCCACCCGGGGTGTCCCCCATGGCTGACCCTGTGCCACCCCATGGCCACCAGCCCATCCTGGGGGGACCCTGTGCCACCCGGGGTGTCCCCCATGGCTGACCCTGTGCTCCCGGGCCAGCCCTTCTTCCCCCATCGCATCTGGCACGGCAGTGCTGCCTTTCATCCCCCATTTGAGCAAGCTGAGCCGAACACTGTGCCGCGCGATGCCATGCCTCCCTCCCGCCACGCACGGCTCCTCCCGCGGGGCCACGCCGCCGCCACGCTTCGCTGGGGGCATTTGTGTGAGCCAGGCAGATTAGAAAGGAGCAAAGGCACTTTGGCACAGCACCTTGGCACGCTGCCGCGGGGCACCAAAACCCTTTGCCGGTGGGTTTTGCCGACAAACCTGCGTTTGCTGAGTGGCGAGATGAAAGCCGGGCTCTGCCGAGAGCCTGTGCCGGGGTGTCATGGCACGGCCACGCTCGGGGCTCCCACGTCCCTGCGGGTGAGCAGCGCTGCACGGGTGCAGGACGTGAGCTGCGATCCCCGCTCCCGCCGGTGCTTCTCCATCGCCGTGCAGCTGGGTTTGATGCCCAGTTTTGAAGCTGACGTTGATCCACTGCGGGAGAGAGGGTGAACCGAAGGAGACGTGTTCTGCCGGAGCGGGGCACGGCTCCAGCGCGGGCCCTGCCGGGCCAGATGAGGCTGGCGTGGCCGGGGGCTGCCGGCGGAGCAGATGGGCGCCGGCAAGCGGGGGCCGCGCGTGCGGCGAGTTTGGGGGGGCTGTGCTCGGGGGGGGGCGGCGGCGCAGGGTGCTTCGTGCCTGCTCAGGCGTTGGGAGGAGGGCGAGCGGGGCTCGGCGAGGGCGCCCACGCCATCTCGACCCCGCGCTTGGCTTCGTCCTTGGCACCTCCCGGACGCCTGGCTCCCTGCTCGGCAGCACGTCGTGCTCCGTGGCTCCCCAGGTGCCGGGAGCGTTCGGCATTTCAATTTCATGTTTGCTTTTTATTAAGGGGATGAAGCCTCGTCTCAGGAATACTAATGGCTCCGGCAGCGGTGGAGAGCGCTGCTAATCCCCCAGCACCTGCCGGCCACCTGCCCCGGGAAGGGACCGCGGTGGGGACGCCAGGGGCCGTGCCGGGGCATTGCAGCGGCTCCCGGCCCCGCAGCGGGGCCGTGCCCTCGGTGCCCGCAGGGACGTGTGTCATTTCATCAGTCCGGTGGCTTTACCGACCGCTGCTGAAAAATTGATGCCTCCCAACCGCACACCGGCATCCGACAAGCAGAAAATGTGACTTAGCCAAGGGACGGCTCCTCGGGCAGCGGCACGGCCTCGGGGCTTCGCCTGTCGCTGGCCAGGTCCCTGGGCATGGGGCCACCCGGCCGGAGCGGCCGCGGAGGGGACGTGGTGTGTCCCCAGGGACAGGGTGCCGGGGCCAGGATGGGTCCCTTGGGGCGAACTATCGCTGCAGCCAGCCAGGGCTGTGACCCCACCGGGGTGCTCGGGGACGTTGCGGTCCCCCGTGGATGCTGTGTCTGGGGGCCATGGGGCGCCCCGGTGATGTTAACCCCTTTGGTGCCATGCTGGTGCAGGTGTCCGTCCCCCCCCCCGACGTCTCCCTCCAGCCCCCAGATGCGGAGCGGCTGCTGCGGTGCCAGGGAACTGCGCCGTGAATATGTTACACAAATGAATAATAAAAACAAAGGCAAATTACCCTCTTTATTGAAACTCGTTTTATGAATAAAACAATTATTCTGGTAATTGAAAAAATGTGTCGTTAAATTAAATGCAGTGGTTCCTATTAAAATTTTAGTGGATTTCTTCTTCTCTGTTTCTTTTTCCCCCTTTTTCCTCTCCTCCCTCCCTCCCTGCCTCCGCTGGCGGCTAAAGGCTGGTAATTATAGCAGAGGGTTTCGCTTTCTCTTTATTGTTTTTTAATCTCTTCGTGCTGCGGAGCGCCAGCAATAGTCTGATGCAGAAGAGATTTAGCTCCGTCTCCCTGTGCTTGGGGGGGCGCTGGGGGCCGGAGCGGGAACGTGGGGCTGCTCGGTGGCAGTGCCAGGCAGCCGGGCCAGCGCTCCCGACGGGCTGCCATCCTGCTTTCCGGGCAGTGATGCTCTGGGAGGGATGTGGGAGCCCTGCAACGCCTGGGGGACCGGGGACACAGCTCTGTCCCCCCTCCCGTGGCTGAGGTGCAGACGGTGGAGCAGACCCTTCCCAAGGCTGCCCCTGTCCACCGGCCGCATCCTGGCGGGACCAAAACGGGGCCGGTGGGAACGGAGGGAGGCGACTGTGTTATTTCGTCCGAGTCGGGTGTTGGTGCAGGGTGGCCAAGGCGGCCGGCACGGCGCTGGGTACTGGTACCCGGCGTTGGCTGGGCGCCATCGGGTGCTTGGAGCCCACAGGGGCAGGCGGGCCCGATTCGCCGCATCCCACCGGCGCTGGCAGGCACCGGCTCGGTTGGGGCTGCTCAGCGCATCCCGCCATTTCTCATCCTGATTCACGTCAATTAGCGGGAACGGGTGCTGGGCTGATCAGCTTCCGATTAGCGGGATGGGGAGGGGAGAGGCTGGGTGTCACCCCCTGTCCCCGAGGGGCAGCGGAGTGGTGACCCTGTGCTGAACGAGGGCTGAACCCAGGCACGGTGGGGGGCCACGGTCCCCCCCCCCGCTGTCACTGTGCCGGTGCTTGCGCGAGGGCATCCACAGCAAGGATGGGAGAAGGCCCCGGGTGTCCCGTGAGCTGCTGGTCCTTTGTGGGTGGCTGGGGGCATGCAGCAGCGGGGCAGAGCCACGGGGACCCCATGCTCCCATTCCCATCTCGCCTCTGCTTGCCGGGGCTCGTCGAGCGCAGGGGGGGTCGCACCCTCCTCCCCGCCGCCAGCAGCTGCCCCGGCAGAGCCCTGCCCTTGGCAGGCATTCCGGGATTCCTCCGGGCTTAAAACTCCCCGTCCCTTCCCATCAAGAGGGATTTGAAGCCGGGGAGAGGGGGGCTTAGTTCCCAGCTTGCCCATTACGCTCGGGAATTAGGATCCATTACTGCTCTTTTGGTGAGACCGGGGCCCCCTGCCCTACATCCGCACCCCCTCCCCGGCACTAATGCACCGGGCTCAGACCCAGCTCCCGGCGGCCCTTATGTAAATAAAGTGCAGGGGCAAAGATTTTGATCCCATTAGGCAGGATTAGTGCCTTGCAAGGCCCTGGCATTAAAATGTCATTGGCGGTGGAGGGAGAGAGCCGGGGTCGTCCCCATTCCCGTCCCCTTCCCTGTTGCCAGCACTTGGCACCCCATTTATCCCATCCATCACCGCCGGCAGCTCGGCTGGAGCGGCTCAGCCCTGAGGCAGCATGCCATGCACCGCTCCCCAGCGGGGCTCAGCCCCGGGGGCTGCGGGGGCCGGCGCAGGCAGGATGGGGACAGCACGGTTTGGTGGCACCTTTCTGCACGGAGGGGACCGCGCTGGGCTGGCATAGCTGGCACGGCACAACGTGGCACGGCACCCAGCCGTCAGCCCCGGGAGCTCAGCACCGGTCTGTGCCGCCGGCAAATGTGCAGATGTTTCTGGGGACGCCTCTCGCTGCTGCCTGTGTTTGGAAAGTGATGAATTTCTGCACCAACTAATTAGTCTCTAATTAGCAAGTGGAGTGTAAACAGTCACAACAGATGGGGGAGAGGGGGAATTAGCAGTAATGACCCTTCGTTTGGGGGGGACGCGGCTGTCATGCACCGGGAAACCTCCCGCTGGCTCCAGGACAGGGGCAAGCGCAGCCTCGGTCCTTGCCAGCTCTGCAGTGGGGCGGTGAGGTGGCGGGCACCCCTGTGCACCCCCAATTTGGTGGTGCCGTGGCCTGTCCTGCTGCCGGGACAGAGAGAGGAGTTCCCCCCGGCCTGCTGGGAGCAGAGCGGAGATGCTACGTGCTGCCGGTGTGCCGGGGAGCAGCGGGAAACCGAGGCAGGGAGGGCTGCAGGAGGGGGCTGCAGCGCTGCTCAGCGGCAGGGCCCCCCCCCCTTCTCCCCTCCGAGCCGCGGCACATCGTGCTGGAGGTGGGAGCCGGCACGGGCGGCCGCCGGGGAGCTGACGGGCCGGTGACCACCGGGAACGGCTTGTCTCATTGCTGGAGGCCTCTCCGGAGACGTCGGCGCTAAACCAGCCCTGTTCCCCTCCCCGGCGTCCTCCTCCCCTCCTGCCGGCCCCGGTGCTGGGGTGGCATCCCCGGTAGGGAGTGGGGCTCGCGGGCAGCGACCCTTGCTGGGAGGATGATGAGGATTTCACACGTGGCCGCCCCAGGGGAGCGCACCCAGACCTCGATGCCGCCTTTGCCCCCCCACAAGTGACACCCGGTGCACCTGGGACCCCCAGCCCCGCGGTCCCCTGCCCACGGCTGGCGTGGTTTCGGCTTTCCCAGAGGAGCCGCTCGGTCCGAGGCGGCTGCCGTGACCTTCGCGGGTGGATAACGATCGCACAATCAATAGTGGAATTAGGAGCCGCCTCTCCTCCTCTGTGCCGTATTTCACCCCTTAATGCAGAACAGATGGCTTGGGTGCTTCAAAGCAAAGACGAGCCTTAGCTGCTTAAAATCAAATTAGGATGTATGCAAACAGTGTGCGGGCCCAGGGGAAGATGCGCTAGGAGCACCCTGCCTCCCAAACACCTCCCAAACGCTGGGTGCTGGGCTCGGCGGGGGGATGCACTGAACACGCCGGCTCTTAGTCCTGTTGTGCCGCCGGGGCGCTCAGCCAGGCCCCCCGCAGCACAGCCCTGCCGTCCCGTGGTTTCTGGTGCCCACTGCGTGCGTGACCACCGCTTGGGGGATCAGCCCGTTTTGCCGTGGGTCCTCGCTGCGGCGAGGCATCGGCTACGTCTAGCCCAGCTGGCCCCCGGGTCTGGTCCATGGCTCGTTTACTGGCTTCATCGAGGAGGTGTTTGGCTCCGGAGCTGGTGTCTGGCTGTGCCACGGCCCCAGCCGGGGGCTGCGGTAATCCCGCAAGTCTCCAGCCCGACGTGGGTGAAGGCCTGGTGTTGCAGGTCAAGCTCTTGCCATGCCACGGTGGGGACACGTGCGTGCAGCGGCGGTGCCTGCCGTGCACGGGCATGGATCCTGCGCTCGGACGTTCCTGTGAGCCCGGCTGGCTCAGGCTCAGAGGCACGCGTGCACCTCACGCCTTGGGCATCCCAAAAGCCGCAGCTCGGCCGCCGCAGGGCTGCCACAAGCTCTCCAGACCGGGGAACCGCGCGGCCGCAGGCCGGGCTCGCAGCCAGCCGCCCTTGGTGCCAAACCCCACAGCCGGGGCACCGAGCTGTGGTGGTGCCCGCGGGCACCCCCGGGTCCCCCGCGGCGTCTGGGGCTTGCTGGGGAGCTGGGCTGCTGCAGGGTTCGGCCCCGGTGCCAAACTGCCCTCTGCAAAGCACGCCTGCTCTGCAAGGTGCCCCAGTGCCCACATCCAGCCGGGACCTGGGGCAGGGACACCGGGATAAGGGCTTCCCACGGCAGCCGGTGCTGCTGAAGGTCAGAGAGGAGGATTAAATTAAGGAGCTGCGGGCTGCTCCTTCCATGCCTAATGACTTGCCTGGCATTCAGCACCACGGTGCCCACCCCGGGGACAGGCAGGGCAGGGCAGCCAGGTGTAAGTCAGATGGGCATTTCCACACGGGTGCAGCAAGCGGGCACCCCAGGGTGCGCAGGAGCCGGGCCCTGCCAGCGAGCGGAGGAGAGAGACCCCCGGTGCAGTGTCTGGGGGCCTCCGAGCTCCTGCAAACTCGTGACACCCCCCAGGGGCGGTGGGGGCACTGGAGCAGGCTGAGCCAGCGGGCACAGGCACTGCTTTGGTGCCGGCTCATGGTGCGGAGAGCCGTGGCAAGAATTCAGCTCGCGCGCACAAGAAAGCAAAGCCCTACCCCAAAGAAAAAACGCAAAGCCATGATTGAAAGCGCACTTGAAAGCTGCTGGGGAATATGAATGTGTCTTTGAAGTAAAAGGGCTTCCATTTGTTAAGCAGAAAATGGAGCTGTGTGTTTCGATTTATAGTTTTACTTAGCAAATAAAACAGGAGAGGAGTAAGTGTTTATGTCTCGCTCTGCTCCCAGCCCCTCCGCCCCCTTCACCCCCCGAGTTGAAAGCTCAGTGCTTCTGAAACACCACAAAGGCAGCCAGGAATAAAGCAAAGCAAGCAGCTTAGATAAACCCTAGATGGGCTAAGCTGTCGTCCATGGGCTTGTGAAATGGCTCAGGGGGAGAAACCGGCCAGTGGAGGGGTCTGGGGGCCCCGGCTGGGACAGGGGGACAGGGAGGTGGCCGCCAGCATCCCCCTGCCCACGTGCTGCTGAGTTATGGTCCTGCCCGTGATGAAGTGGTCCTGAGGCTGTGGGGCTGGCAGGCTGTGGGGCCGGGCATGTCGTTCACGGGGCCGGAGTGGGGCAGCTCATGGCTCTCACCCCCTCTCCTTCCTCTCTCCGCAGATGATGTCTCCCCGTACTTTAAGACGGAGCCGGTGCGGAGCCAGGTTCACCTGGAGGGGAACCGCCTGGTCCTGACGTGCATGGCGGAGGGCAGCTGGCCCCTCGAGTTCAAGTGGCTGCACAACAGCCGGGAGCTGACCAAGTTCTCCCTGGAGTACCGGTGAGTCCCCGCCGCCGCGGTGGCTGCTGAGCATCCGGGGCAAATCCCGCCCGGCATGCTGGTCCCTGCCGGCAGCAGCTGCGGCACAGCGGGCATCGTTGGTCCCGCGGCGAGGAGATGCCGTCCCGGGGAGGTGGGCGGCGCGGAGGCAGCGGTTAGCGTGCCGGGAGCTGCCACCTCTGCTTGGAGAGCAAACGGTGGATTTAAGCGGGTCAACACCGGGGAGGAGGCGTTTGCACAGACCAGGATTAACACTGGGATGCAGATCACAGCCGGCTAGTGGCTCCCCAAGAGCGGCCTGAGCGGGGGAAGGAGCAAGAAAGGGTGGCACAAGAGATTGCCCCGGGTTCGGGCATCCAGCCCTGTGCGTCGACTAATCCTGCCACAGAGCGGCCGGCCCCGCGTCACTGCCCGCTTGGAGCTCGCCTTTAAATCAAGCCGGGCACCTCTCGCCATCTCTTCTGTCTACGTGTGTCATCCTCTCTGTTTTAATCAATAATTCAGCCCGAGACAAGCCGCTCCCCGTTTAAAGACATAGAATCCAAAGGCTTCGTGTTGCTGTAGCAACGCGGGGCTGCTCTGGGATGCCAGGAACGCAGACAATGTGGCTGGGCGATGTCCCCTCCCCGGCACCCTCTGCCGTGCTGGGTCCCCTCCCCAGCACGGTGCCATGCTGGCTGCTGGAGCGGTGGCCATCCGCGGGGAGCCTGGGGGCTGCCCCCCAGCAAGCCCTGGTGGCTCTGCGATGCCTCCGATGCCCCCGGCTTGGTGCTGGGTGTTTGCACCGGGTGCCCCGTGGGACGGGTCCCTTGTCCCTAGCCCTGATGTCGAAGCTCAGAGACCGGCTGAACGCCGTGGTGCCCACGGCTCACGCCTGTGGGGAGTCACGTTGGCCGCAGCGGGAACAATGCAAAATGTCAACGCTTAAATGGGAGGGTGGGGAGGGTGGTGACAGCGGGGGGGGGGCGCAGAGCCCGTGCAGGGGCTCCTCCAGGGCAGCTGCACAGCGCTGGGGCAGAGCCACCCACCCCAGGCAGGAGGAAGATGTCAGGACCCCGACCCCGAGCTCTGCCCCATCCTCAGAGCAGGTCGGGGTGCCTGGGGGTCACCTCCAAACCCAGGACGGGGACTCCTGGCTTCCTTTCCTGGGTCTGCTCCTGGGTTTGCTCCATGCCGCAGTTTACCCTTCTGTAGGAAAGGGGCCAGCGCTCCTGTCTCTGCTCTGGGATGCCCGGCAGCTCTGGAGCCCCGCGGCCCTGCATCCCTGCATCCCTGCGCCAAGGTGACTCCCTTTCCCCGGAGCCCCTGGCCCCCACCTCCAGCTCCAGCATCCAGCCAGAAAGGATTAAGGAAGGAAGAGAAAAAATAAACAAGCACGTGGGGAAAACCCAAACAAACGCAGCCACAGCTAATGAAGCAAACAGCCTCCATGCAAATCGCTGCCTGGCTCTAACCCGTCCTCTCCGTGGCGAGGATGCAACCTGCCAGCACCAGCTTCGCTCTGCCTGGCGAGCGTTGCCTGTCCCCGGGTCTCCGCGGGGATTCAATGTGTTGAGATGAGAGTTTGGACGTCTTGCCTGGAATTGAAGGCTGCCGGTGAGGAAGGCGAAGTACCAAAATTAGTTATGATGGGCAGAAATTGAATTTTAATAGAGATGTCGGTGGCATGGAGCCAGCCTGCTCAGGCAGTGGGAAGGTAGTAATTAAAAGTTAACGAGTTTAGAAACAGAGTCATCCTTGGAGAGGGGAGGGCTGGTGCTGATGGCCAGGGAGGCTCAGGGATGCTCCTGTCCGTGCAGGGGCCAGGAATGGCTGCGGGTGTATCGGCAGCGTGGGTGAGGGATGCGGGGTGCAGCCAGTCCCCCCCAGCTCAGGGCTGGCATGTGTCCCCCCGGCGTGTCCCCGCTCTGGGGGCAGGAGGGACCTTCCCCGGGGCCTGGCTGTGCCCGTGATGGGACGCACTGTGCCTTGCAACAGGGCCGTGTGCCGCGGGAATGCCGTGCCCAGGCAGCCGGCCGGCCTTTGTGGCGTCGCCTCGCGGTTCCTGGCCGGGGCGGCGTGTCACCGAGCGTTTCATCCTCGGCCGCCTCACCGCTCGTCCCCAAATCCTCTCCTGCAGCAGGGCATCCCGCCGGCTGCTATCACCCTTGTGCGTTTTGCCCATTTTTCTGGGGGCTGTGGGCTGGGGCTCGTGCCCCCTCGGCCCCGCGTTCCCGGTGAGCTGCTCTGGTTCATCCTCGTCTGGTGGTCAGCCAAGCTCACCCTGTGTTTTAAGGGAAGGAGCCGCTCTCCCAGTTTGGCAGCGTGTTTCCATGGCAACCGCCCTTTCCTTCCCGCAGCGATTCAGCCGCCAGCTTGCCACCGGAGCGACTTGTTGGTGAGCAGCGAAGGGCAGGTGGGGAACGGGCTCGGTAGGTCCCCGTCCCCGAGCCGGTGAGGGCCAAGGCACTGCTTCTGCGTGCAGGTGGAGCCGACCCCTCGGGAGCATCCCTGGGGACCGCAGGGGCATCAGGGACCAGCTTGGCCCCGTGTGCATGCGGAGCCGTCCTCCCTCAGGAGCATCCCTGGGGATCAAGCGTGATCAGGGACCACAGAGGGACTGGGGACCAGCCTGGCTCTCTGTGTGCACGGAGCCATCCGCCCTTGGGAGCATCCCTGGGGACAGCGGGGGACCGGGGACCAGCCTGGCTCTGGGTGTGCACGTGGATCCGTCCCCCCACCGGGAGCATCTCTGGGGACCGCAGCGGATCAGGGACCAGCCTGCCTTCACCCACTCCCTGCCTCCGTTGCCTGCCGCTGGCCTGGGGTGCGTGGAGACAGCTCTCCCATGGGACCCCAGCTGCCTCCCACACCTGGGGACCCCACAGCAAAACCCCGTCCCCTCCGACGCCCGTTGCGACCTTCATTAAGGTGACAGCAGGGTGGGCGGTGGAAGCTTGCCGGCACGCTCCGCTCCCGTGCCCTGGCACGCCGGCACTGCGCTCTCCAGGGCCAGCTCTGTTTTTCCGTGCATAATCTCGCTGGTGCCGGGCTCTCCTGCGAGCTCTCCAGAGCCTGACTTCTTCTCGTACGAGGAATCATAACATGCAAATCAGGCAGCTTGATGTCTTTAATGAAATCCTCGGAAGGAAAGCGCTTCTCTGGTGAATTGAGGATATTTATTTCTCATACAAGAAATTTAACATGCAGATTAGTTGGGTCTGGTAATTTATCACATGAGATTGTCCTATTAAGGGTTGCATCGAGTCCTGCTGCCTTTGGAAATTACCTTATACATAGATTACCTCTGGACGGACTCCCATCCGTAGAGATGCATCTTCTGTCTACTAAATCAGCCCTCTTTCCTCTCCCCACATCCCTCTGCAGCTGGGGCGGGAGCCCAGCAGCTACTAAAGGATCCCCCGCCTCTTCCCAAGAGCCCAGATCCCCTTTGCCGGGAGCCTGGAGCCTGGAAAAGTGTAATTACATCTCCGACACCGGTTGGCTTTGCCGCCACAGTGCTCACCGCAGCAAACCAGCGTTGGCACGACCGATCCCCCCGGCCCTGCCCTGGGCAAAGTGCAGCTCCGAGACCCTGCAAGCCCCGGGGCTGGTTTCCAGCTCGCGGTGTCCCTGTCTGCTCCCAGGCGTGGGGAGGCTTGGCAGGAGCCACCCTGCATGGGCTAACCGCGGAGGGGCAGATTTGGGGCTCTTTCGACCCCTCCCTTGCTGGGCTGTGAGATTTTGGGGTACGTGTCCCCCGGGAATGCAGGGAACACGGCATGCTGCACGCACAGGACCCCCACCAAGCCTTTGTGGCCTTTTGAGGACCCCAGGTGTTTGATACCGGTACTTTATTCCCAAATTATATAAAACGTGGAGCCAGGACCCTCTCAGAAAAACAGACCTGGGGGCAAACAGGGTGTTTCACCCCCAGCTGCCTGCTGGGACCCGGCCCTGTGACGCTGCTCGCTGGGAGCATGTCCCTGCGCTGGCTGGACCCGCTCCTTGCCAGCCCAGGTGTGAAGCACGGCCCTCTCCCCTGGGCAGCTAATTGCTCTTCGGTAATATAATTAAGGGAAGCTGGTGAGCATCAGAGGGGTTGCGGCCAGGCTAAGTGGGAGCCCAGCAGTGAGCTCCGGGTGCTTGTGGCTTCAGCCTGATCGGCTCCGTGTTCGGCATTGCTGCGTGGCAGCATGGGTTGCTCCTGGCAAAGCCCCCAGGAGCGCCGGTGAGGCAGGGCCGGGCGGGTAACGGGCGGCACGGGGTGGGCTTTGCTGGTGATGCTCGTACTGTGAAGCCTCCTGCCTTTCCTTGTGTTTTGTTTGGCTTTCAGGGTGACGCGGGGAGGATGGCATGAGCAAGCGGCAGCGATTGCCGGGCACGGGGCAGCCCGGCAGCCACGCGGGCATCGGGACTGGCAGGAGGCACGTAGGGGGAAGGCGATGGAGGGGATCTCCTCGCTGGGACCTTACGTGGGCTCGGACAGCCATGGGAGGGAGACCGGTGGAGGGCTCTCAGGCCCAAAGATGCCACCTGAGCCTGGGTGGTGGCTGAGGTCCGGGTGAGGGACGTGCCGGAGCCCTCCGGATGCTGCAACGTGGATTGAGGCTTGTGCGCTCGCTCCCTTCCCTGCTCCGCAGGAAGGCGGTAGATTAATACACGGGCATTAATTATTAAATGGCTCATTGTTCTGGCAGGGCCAATTGAGGCGGCGATTTACAGGGCTGCTGGCGCTCGCCGAATTCCCCTGACTGAAGGAAAACACTTCTGGCAAGCGGAGAGGTGACGGCTCCGGCCATGTGTGTCAAAACAGAGCCCTTTCCAATCAGGAGCTAATTGAGATCCAATAATACAATTAACGGGGACTGATGAAATACCAGGGGGGGTATTTAAAAACATGTTGAGCGGAAGCCCAGCGCCGCAGCCGGGCGCGGGCGGAGATGCTGGGACGCGTGGCTCAGATGCTGGGCGCCGTTAAACCTTTGCTAAGTGTGTTTTAATGCTCACTTGACATTTCATTATTGCACAGTAACTATTCAAATACATGTCCCCTCTAGAATTAATTAGTCATTATACAGGATATTAATCAAAGGGGACTGTGTCAATGTGCTTATATCCAAAACCCGATCCAGCTGTTGCTGTTACTGGGCGGCATTGAAGGAACCACACAGATTTCTGCACTCTTCTGGCTTTCAATTTGATGGATCAAATCCTTTGGCTGATGCTTTTCCCGGCCCCTCTCCACCCCCTCAATCTAATAATAATTCGGCAGCATCAGCCCCACGCTTCTCAGCAACCCTACAATAATAGAGCCGTGAGCATCAGCCAAGGCTGGGGCACCGCTCTGCCGGAGCGCAGGGGCTTCGCGGCGCCGTGACCAACCCTACAACAAGGCAGCGTGTGCGGCCCGGTGTGCCGAGCGCATCGGTGCTGCCGATGTCTTGCCAGGGTTGCGTGGCAGGAGGGGGTTATGGCTGATGGTGGTGCTGTGCCCTGCCTTACCTCGCCGCCGTGGAGCTGCTGGGGTGATGGATGGGGAGGTTGTTGTTCCCGATGTGCAGCCCATCCATCTGTCAGATCGGTGCGGTGCCAAAGCCTTCCGCCGGCTGGCTGCTTCTGCAAACCCACCGGTCCCCCGGCATGGGGATTCTGGCTCCGGAGCCCCGTCCTGACCCCAGGGCCGAGCGTGGCACAGCCGCTTCCTGACCGAGCCTGGAGACCGCCACCGTTTTCCATCAGCGCATTTTTTTTTTGAAGCGTGGGTCACTCCTTGCTTCGGAAGTGCTTTTCCCCACAGACAATGCCCTGTCAACCTCTGTCCTTAAAAAGAAACCAAACAAGCTCCTGAAACGGCGGAGTCAGCAGCAAGGGCTGTGCCGGGAGCACGGCCAGACCGCCGTCCTGGCTCGCGCGGTGCAAAACGCGCCTCCGGGCTGGTGGATGGGTAAAGCAGCCCAGTTGGGGCAGTGCCCGCGGGCCCCGGGCGGCAGGATCGGCCCCAAGCGGAGGAGCCGCTTGGTTGCACGGAGGAGCTGGGAGCTCCTGGCCACGGAGGAGCGGCCGTGCCTCGCGGCTGCTGCTGCTTGCTCAAACCAAGGGGGGGGCTGCGTGGTGGTGCGGGGGCTGCACGCTTCGCCCTTCCTCCTGCCCACAGCGCGTCCCCCTGCGCTGGGGTGAAATCGGTTCCTGTCCGCTTCCAGCCAGCCACGATGGGGAGGGAAATCACATCAGAGCCATCTTGGCTAAGAGCCTCCGTGGAAGCCCAGCGAGCGGCAGAGAACAAAGTCTCTGCTCCTATTTGGTTAATGACTGCGGGCCAGGCTGCACCCGGTAATTGATTTCCTTTCTCCGGGCTATTTTCAGCCGCTTAGGTGTGCGCAGAAGCTCGGCTCCTTAAGAGCTCCGGTGGCGTGGGACGAGGCCCCGTTAATTGGGGCTGCAGGGGTGTCCCCGTCGGGGGGGATGAAGGCTTCCCCATGGCCACGGAGGTCTCCCAGCCCCTGGCTCCCAGCGCGCGGGGACAAGGCGCTGCGGTGAAGCCGTGCATCGCTGGGTGCTTCGCGCGTGGGCGCGCGCCAGCCCCAAGGGTGGGGGCGGTTTGGGTCCCACAGGGTGGCTCGTGGGCTGCGCGGGGGGGGCTTTGCTTCGGCCCCTTCCCGGGATGAGGGTTGGGAGGGGACGTGGCAGCGAGGACGCGGCGGGAGGGCGCGCAGGAGGTCTGTGTGGGCACCGCGCGTGCCCCTCCGCTGCTGAGCGGGCAGGTGAGCATCCGCGAGTGTCCGTCCGTCCGTCCATCCATGTGCATGTGTGTCTTTAGGAGTCACGGTGTGTGCGTGTGGTTTATTAACGAGCACACCACAAGGAGAGCAGGCCTATTACTCCTGGGGTCCGCATCAGTTCCTGACAGCTCCGTGGAATTGGAATATCTTATTTAAAGCCTCTGGGGATCATTTTTAAATAGCAGCCATGACACTCAAGGACTCATTCCCAAAGGGCATCCTTTCTCCCGCGGGGATGGGCGACCCGCAGCATGCCACGTGGGCGGGTGGGTGTCGGCAGGTCTGATGCCAGCCCCGCTGTGCCCGTCCCAGCTCGGTGGTGCCAGCGGGTGTCCCCAGCACCATCTCCCACGCTGAGGATGGTGGGCACAGGGATGCGCCGTGCTTCCCGGCAGAGGGGACGTGCTCCTCCTGTCTTATGAAAGTTTAATTTATGCTCAGTTATCAAAAGAACAAACAAAGCTTCGCCGAAACAGCCCACGGCATGTTTTAATGCAAGATTAGATTTTGGGCAAGGAGGGTTGAGCTTGCTTATTTATTCCCTTACTGCTTTATCTCGGAGCACTCCCCGTCGGGGAAAGCGATGCTGCGGGGGATCCAGCCCAGTTTGGGGGTGATGGAGCAGGAGCGCCTGCATCCCTCCTGGGGGTGGGGATGCTCGGGGAGGTCTGGCGGCAGCGGGGTCAGGCTTGAGGACCGGGACGACGCTCGGGGGGCTGTGGGCGAGTCGAGACCCGGTTATTTCCTTTATCTGCTTATCAGCTGCTGGCGCTGGCGGCTGATAAGAGCAGGCACTGGGGATGATAAGGCGGCTCAGCCCCGGCTAATCGGAGCAGTGCTGGACTCAGCTGCACGGGGGGCCGAGGTGGAGTGACACCGGCAGACCCCGGTGTGCCTCGGCCGCGCGCTGCGTGGCCTCGGTGCAGGGGTCAGGAGCCAAGTCCCCGGCAGCCGCCTCTGCTTTTGACAGCTTGAAGCCATCGCCCGACGCCTCCCGCTCACGGCGGTGGGTCATCTCCCGGGGGCTGTGGCAGTCGCTTGGCTGTGTCCCCCCCCGCCACCGCTGAGGTGGCTCCTCTCTCCCACAGGTACATGATCACGTCGCTGGACCGCACGCATGCCGGCTTCTACCGCTGCATCGTCCGCAATCGGATGGGAGCCCTGCTCCAGCGCCAGACCGAGGTGCAGGTGGCCTGTAAGTGTCAGCCCTGCTCGGCGGGGCACCGGCCGCGGACACCCAGCTCCCCGGCGCCGCGGGACGGCTCGGGCATCGGTGCAGCGCGGCCAGCACGCGAGTCCGGAGCATCCCCGCGGCGATGCCGGCAGGGATGGGGCTGTGGCTGCCTCTGCTGCCGTGGCGGTTGGGGGTGCAGGGGGGCACCCCACGGGCAGGGCAGAGCGTGGGCTGCAGGGGTAACTCGCGGCGTTGCGTCCGGGCAGGCGGCTCCAGCTCGCTGGAGGGGCGAAACGCTTTGCAGCGTGAGAGCAGCCCCGCTCCTCCTCGGCGGCGCCGAAAGCAAACACCGTTTATAATCGTTCCTGAAAGCGGCCGGGAGCGTGCGGGGCCAGGCGGCCGCATCTGCCAGCGCGGCAGCGGGGGCGGCAGGGCTGGTAGCTCGGTCCCGGGTGCTGCTGCCGCGGCTCGGCACGGGTCCTGCAAACGAGTGGACCCGAGCAGGATGGGCCAGGCCGCCGGGGTCTGCGCTGGGGGGTGACGCAGAGGCACCATGGGGGGTTTAAGCAGCACAGGAGGGTGCTGGGGCCTGGGGCGCTGGCTCTGTGCCCCGGGGGGCCTTGCCCCTTTCTGTCACTCCCCCCCCCTTCCTTGGGATGCCCCCAATCCCATCCCCTTAAGCCCCTTCCTGAGGAGCAATGACAAATCAGGAAGCTAATGAGAAATTAATAAGGCAGCTGTGCTAACAACTAATGATAATGGCAAAGTCGTTAAAAAAAGATTCTTTACATGTTTTTAATTACAGCAATTAAGGGAAGTCAATAAAAATCCCCTGCCCCCCTTCTCCATGCATCCTGTTTTGCTCCGATTTCCTCAACTGCTGTGCGCTTCCAGCCTGCGAACCGCCGGGCAGGACGGAGGCAGCGGGTGTCCCAACCTTGCCCATGGAGCCAAGGTCGTGCCGGGATGCTCCCGGCACTGGGCCATGGGTTGGGGCAGGGAGAGATGCCGGGGAGCGCCGGGGCTGAGCCCTCCTCGCTGCAGCTGCACCCCAGCCTTGGTGGGGGACGCGCGGGCCGGGGGTCCCCGGCCCGGCGTGCGGGCAATGGGGCTGAGCAGCTCCGCGTCCTGCAGGGACGGATCCTGGTATGGGTGCAGCCCTGGGCACGCAAGCGCAGCCGGGGGGGTCTGAGCCACCCCACCACCAGCCGAGCCGCCCCAGCCGAGGAGGGGAGCAGGGAGCAGACCCCGGGGCCGCCCCGCTGCATCCCCTGGGGGAGCCCATCCCCGCAGCCTCCAGCCGGACCCAGGGCCGGACCCTCCTGGGTCCCCGGGCGCCTTGCCGCCCCCTCCCCAGCCTCTGACGCGGTTCTCCCGCACGTTTTGCAGACATGGGGAGCTTCGAGGACAGCGAGACGCAGCAGAGCGTGTCCCACGGGGAGGCGGCCGTCATCCGCGCGCCCCGCATCGCCAGCTTCCCCCAGCCCCAGGTCACCTGGTTTCGCGATGGACGGAAGATCTCCCCCAGCAGCCGCATGTGAGTCCCCCCGGCATCCCCCCGGCATCCCCCCGGCATCCCCCCGGCATCCGGAGGGGCTGTGTTTCCTTCGGCTCCCATTGCCCTTGCAATGAGGATGTTGAACAGACATCTTGAGCGCATCGGGTGGAAACCCGGAGACAGGCTTGGCGACTAATGGCTCTGTCATTGGGGAAACGAATTCTAAGAAAAAAGGAAAATAAGAGGAAGGCAGGCAAAAGGGGCGCAGCACGTGCCGGGGCGGCAGCCGGTGTGACGGAGCTGGACGCGGCACAGGCGCGTGTGCCAAGCGTCCCCGTGGGGCTGCAGCAGGCCCCGGCACTGCTGGAGCGGCGTGCCCGGCGCTGGCAGACGCAGCGTGCGGGAATTGAATTTGTAACCCACATTATGCAGGAATTGAACTGGTCTCCTTTCTATTTGCAAAGCAGGATTGAGGAGATAAAACTGCTTTATCTCATATTTAATGGTAAAAATATATTCCCCAAACCATTTTGTGTTTCCAGCAGATTAGATAGTTCCATAAAAAATAAATAAATAAAAAACCCCCCTCCTATTAATCTCTACCATCCGATGGGCTCTGCTTGGTGCGGGGCGTGCGGGGCTCGGTCCCGGCACGGTCCCGGCTCTTGCCTGGGGACAGTGGCTGAGCCGAGCCCCTGTCCAGGCGCAGGTGGGAGGAAGGCTGGGGCTCGTGCCCATCCCATGGGGGTGCCCCGGTGCCGGTGCTGGGTGGGGGATCGCGGGTCCCAGCTTCCCACATCGGCATCCCTTTTGGGTTTGCATCCCCATCTCACGCTGCCCGCTCGTCCCCGCAGAGCCATCACGCTGGAGAACACCCTCGTCATCCTCTCCATGGTGGCCCCGGACGCGGGGCGTTACTACGTGCAGGCAGTGAACGACAAGAATGGGGACAACAAGACGAGCCAGCCCATCACGCTGAGCGTGGCCAGTGAGTGCGGCGGGCCGTACCCCCCCCCGGCCCCGCTCCCCCTGCTCTGCCTGGCTCAACCCCAAGTTTAATTTGCAGTAAATCTCTTCAGAGGCTCCGGCTTCTGCTGACTTAACAGTTCAGCCGCCTCAAAATTTATTTAGGCACTTTGGGCTGTGCTGCAGGCGCTAATTGTATCACGGGCAGAGCCTCCCCCTCCATCCCCGCTGCCGGGGCTGGATCCGGCCGTGCCCCGGGACTGGGCTGCGGGAGGGGATGCTGCAGTGTAGCCCCAACGGGAGCAGCTTTGCTGCCGGACACCCTCCCCTGCTCCTGCCCGTGTTCTCCTCTCGGCCCGTGCTGCCCTGGATCAGCCCCTGCCTGGAGGAGACCCCCGTGGCCCCCTCCCTCCAGTCCCCTTGGGCCCAGCAGGACCTGGCCGAGGCTCTCCTGGTCCCCGTTCAGGTGGTGACTGCCCATCCCAGGGAAGATGTCCCAAAGTGGCATCAGTGCTCCCGCTACTCTCATCCCATCTCCCCTCCCGCTGCTCCGCAGCAGGGATTATCCCTTTCTGCGGAGGGCTCTGCCTGTCCCCCTTCCCCTCCTGCCCCATTAATCTGTTTTGCTGTACCTCGGTGTCCTGGTGCGCAATAAACAACCTGGAGCCCATGTTTATGGATTCAGCTATATCAGCAGCTTTCAAGCCGATCGCATTTTTACAGCGCGTACATGAGGGCTTTTTATTGTTGCAATCATTTTGCTTTATGTACTCCCCTTCTCCCTCCTCCCTGCCAGCCAGCACTGCCCTGCAGGCTGGGGGCCGGGCTGGTGCCGTGGCGTGCCATGGGCTCCCGTGGGAGGAGAGGGCGTAGGGAGCGCTGTGAAGGCACCCTGATGCCAAGGTGATGGGCTGGACCTGCCCGTCCTTCCCATGGGAGAGCAGAGCCCATGGCCCTTTGGTCCCTGCCACCTTTGTCTCCTCCGTGCCACGCAGAGTGGGCACGTGGTTTTGGGTGCTCCATCAGCCTCGCTGGGGGCTGGGGCACCCTGGGGTGAGCGGGGGCCAGGAGGTGCTGACGGCTGTCCCTCTGGCCTCCTTCTCCCCAGACTTGGGTGGCCCAGCTGATCCCATCGCGCCCACCATCATTGTCCCACCCAGGAACACCAGCGTGGTGGCCGGGACCTCGGAGGTGACCATGGAGTGCGTGGCCAACGCCAGGCGAGTAGCGGTGGGGCGGACGGGATGGGGCCGCTCCCCGCCGGCATCACCCAGCCCCAGGGTTGGGTGCCCCCAGGTCCCATCCCACCAGGGCTCCGGGGTCCTGCGGGATGGAGGGAGGTGAGGATTTGGCGGGGTCCAGCGGGGCTGGCTCTTGACGTCCTCCTGGCCCCCCAGGCCGCTGATCAAGCTGCACATCATCTGGAAGAAGGACGGGGTGCCCCTCTCCAGCGGCATCAGCGACTACAGCCGCCGGCTCACCATCCTCAACCCCGTGCTGAGCGACAGCGGCTACTATGAGTGCGAGGCTGTGCTCCGCAGCAGCAGCGTGCCCGCCGTGGCCAAGGGCGCCTACCTCTCCGTCTTGGGTGAGGCCCTGGCCATGGGCAGCCCAAGCCATGCCTGCAATGAGTTGGGGCGGTCTCAGCCCTGGGGCTGAGATGGGAAGAGACAGGCGGGAGTCACTGGGGGTGGTTTGGTGGTGGGTCCGGAGGACCCCGGCTCTACCGCCCATCCCCGGGCTTCCCTTTGCAGAGCCGCCGCAGTTCATCAAGGAGCCAGAGAGGCACATCACGGCCGAGATGGAGAAGGTGGTGGCCATCCCCTGCCAAGCCAAAGGTGAGCCGCTCCCCAGCCGCCCTCCCTGTGCCGCCGTGGCCCTGTGCCTGACGCGGCCCCGGCTCTTGCAGGCGTGCCCCCCCCCGAGATGGCCTGGTACAAGGACGCTGCCCTCATCCACCTGGAGAAGCTGTCCCGCTTCCAGCTCCTGGCAGACGGCAGCCTGCAGATCAGCGGGCTGGTCCCCGATGACACCGGCATGTTCCAGTGCTTCGCCCACAACGCGGCCGGCGAGGTGCAGACCACCACGTACCTGGCCGTGACCAGTAGGTGCCAGCCACCCCTGCTCTGGAGCCTGAGGTGCCCTGCCTGGGCAGCGGGTGGGATGTGCCCGGGACCCTCCGGCTGGGCTCCACGGGGGGCTCAGGGACCCTGGGAAAACCCTGCCATGGGGATGGGACTCCCCCCGGAGCGGGCAGCTCCAGGCAGGGCACTGGGAAGGGCTTCAGGGGTGGCTGTGTGTCTCTCTGCCCCGCAGGCATCGCCCCCAACATCACCAGGGGTCCCCAAGACAGCACGGTGATTGATGGCATGTCCGTTATCCTCAACTGCGAGACCTCGGGGGCTCCGCGCCCGGCCATCACGTGGCAAAAAGGTAAAGGTGCTGGGGGCACTGGGCTGCAGGCAAGCCTGCCCTCCGAGCCCTGCCTCTGCCCTGCCCTTCCTTGCCTGCCCGCATGGCCCCAGGGCGTCCTCTTTGAGCTCTGTGGCCACCAGGCTCTGTGGCCACCGGGCTTGGCTGATGGCTGGGGCGCTGGGGGCTTACGGGGCTCCCCCGTGTCACCCAGGGGAGCGGATCCTGGCCAGCGGCTCGGTGCAGCTCCCACGCTTCACCCTGCTGGAGTCGGGCAGCCTGCTCGTCAGCCCCGCGCACCTCGCCGACGCCGGCACCTACACCTGCCTGGCCACCAACTCCCGCGGCGTGGACGAAGCCTCCGCCGACCTGGTTGTCTGGGGTAAGGCGCACACCACGCAGCCAGGCTCTGCCTGCCGCCCTGCCCGTGTGCACGGGGCGGGATGCTCCACGGGCAGCCGGACGCTGCCTCCTGCCGTGCGCGGTGCGGGATGGAGCGCTCTCGGCATGCCAAGGATGGGCACCGGCACGTGGCTGGTGGCTTGGGATGGGTGCAAGCTGGGGCTGTCCCTGCCGCTGCCACCCCGCAGCCCTCTGGGCAGCGCTGGTGGCTCACCCGGTCCCCCCGCAGCAAGGACACGCATCACCCACCCGCCGCAGGACCAGAGCGTCATCAAGGGGACCAAGGCCGTCATGAGCTGCGGGGTCACCCACGACCCCAGCGTGGATGTCAGGTGCGTGCCATGGGGCTGGGAGGGTTGGGGGGTNCTAACCGCCCCCTCCCTGACCCCCGTCCAGGCAGCTCCCCCATGCCCCCGAGAGCCCCGTGGCCGCCCTCAGCCCCATGGAGAAGCGGGCCATCAACCTCACCTGGGCCAAGCCCTTTGACGGCAACAGCCCCCTGCTCCGCTACGTCGTGGAGGTC
Source organism: Scopus umbretta (assembly GCA_013400535.1). Lineage (NCBI taxonomy): Eukaryota > Metazoa > Chordata > Aves > Pelecaniformes > Scopidae > Scopus > Scopus umbretta. The sequence continues at coordinate 96,808 of VZTL01007316.1, forward strand.
TCCGAGAACAGTAAGGGGCTGCTGGCACCCCCCCGGCACTGCTGGCCCCGGCTAGGCTGGCACCAGGCAAAGTCCAGTCTGTGGTGTCACCGCGGGGGGGTGGGCAGGGGGTGAGGAGGAGGGAAAGGGGATGCTGTGGGGAGCCTGGGGACCATGGGATTCATTAGGACGAGAGGGAATGGCCTCAAGTTGTGCCAGGGGAGGTTTAGATTGGATATNCCCAGCGTGGATGTCAGGTGCGTGCCATGGGGCTGGGAGGGTTGGGGGGTCCGGGCACCCCAAGGCTGCCTGCCCGCCATCACCGCTGCCTGCCTGGGGAGGGAGCAGGCAGATGGTGGGTGCCACCATCCCCAGCCCTGTGCTGGTGGTCCTGCAGTGCCACCTGGTGCCCTGCGCGCTGGGAGCCCGGCACGCTGGTGGGACCCCGGGTCCCCTCTCCTTGGGGGGGCTGCAGGGTGTCCTGACCGCTGGGTCCCCCCCGGCGCAGGTACATCTGGGAGAAGGACGGGGTGCCGCTGAGCCTGGAGAGCGGCCCGCGGGTGCGCCTGGACGAGATGGGCACCCTCCACATCTCCCAGACGTGGTCGGGCGACATCGGCACCTACACCTGCAAGGTGGTCTCGGCCGGGGGCAACGACTCGCGCAGCGCCCCNGCCTGCCACCGGGCAGAGGACCCTGGTGTTCTGCAGGTCAGGTCCTCCACCCCGCCACCCCCTTCCTCCCCTGCAGATGCACCCTGGACTGTGCTGCTGGCCAGCGTGGACCCCGAGTTGACGTCGGTAGTGGTGCGGGGCTTGGTCCCCGCTCGCTCCTACCAGTTCCGCCTCTGTGCCGTGAACGACGTGGGCAGGGGGCAGTTCAGCAAGGATACGGAGAGGTGAGCCGTGGCCGGGGGTCCCGAGGGGGGCCGGTGACCCTGGATGCTCACCCTCGCTTTGTCCCGCACAGGGTGTCCCTGCCTGAGGAGCCCCCCTCCGCACCCCCCCAGAACGTCATCGCCAGCGGTCGCACCAACCAGTCCATCATGATCCAGTGGCAGCCTCCCCCCGAGAGCCACCAGAACGGCATCCTCAAGGGCTACATCATCCGGTAGGTGCCTGTAGGAGAGCGCTGGTGCCCCATCCCTGGCGTCCCAGGGTGCTGGTGGGAACACCGGCGGCTTTGACAGCCCCTGGTCCCCAGGTACTGCCTGGCCGGGCTGCCCGTGGGCTACCAGTTCAAGAACATCACCAATGCCGACGTCAACAACCTGCTCCTGGAGGACCTCATCATCTGGACCAACTACGAGATCGAGGTGGCGGCATACAACAGCGCCGGCCTGGGGGTGTACAGCATGAAGGTGACCGAGTGGACGCTGCAGGGAGGTAGGCAGGGACGGCGGGGCGGGCAGGGGCTGGGCCGTCACCCCAGCGGCGACAGGCCGTGCCGTGGGGGTGTTGGGGATGGGTGGCAGGAGGTTTTGGGGTTTGGGGGTCCCAGGGGGACTGGGACCTGCTGGGGGCGGGCAACCAGGGGCTGCAGAGCTCGGGCAAGGCTGGCCCACCCAGGAGACCAGCCTGGGTGCCCGTGCTCCCGAGGGGCTGATGCCCAGCCGATGGAGGGGACCTTGCGGAGCCGGAGCTGCTGCGAGCTGTCCCTTCATCCCTGCAGTCCCCACGGTGCCCCCGGGGAACGTGCAGACCGAGGCCACCAACTCCACCACCATTCGCTTCACCTGGAACCCCCCCAGCCCCCAGTTCATCAACGGCATCAACCAGGGGTACAAGGTGAGGGGCAATTCCCGCGGGTCTCCCCAGAAACGGGGCAGCCGGGGTGGGGAAACTGCTCAGACAGCCTTCACAAACTGGCCTGACTCCTCCTCACTGAAACCCCAGATTTTAATTGATTCCGGCCCGACTGTTAAAATAATATTTACTGAGATTTAACACTTGCGTGGGCTTGGAGCCTCCCATGCTCTGTAATTAATTCCAAATTGCAATTAATTCAAATATACATTAATTAAACTGAATTAAAACATTAAACTTGTCTCTTAATCCACTCAAAAGAAGTTCTGGAATTTAATTGCCACTGAATGAGATAACCAGCGCAAGTAGGATATTTAACATTCTTATTAAATGCCACTTAGTATTTTTGATTAGTGTTTTTTAGGGCCTAATTAGTATTTAATTAAGTTGCTATAGGCTATCTTGCACAATACCAATTAAATGCCCAAACATCCCTCCTAAACGCAGGCGAGCGGCCGATTACGTGTCGTTATCAATGGGAGTTAATCACAAAGCGCGCGCTCCGTATCGGCGCGTACGGGCAAACGCGCGCTGTTAAAGGCATCAAGCGTTCCCTGCGCTGTTAATTGATATTTAATCGACGCTGAGTAAATAAGAGGAGGTCGGAGGTGCCCAGAGGATGGTGTCTGTGGTACCGATGCGCACGGGGGGGGACGTCGCTGCCTGGCGTCGGCGTCCCAGCTCCTTCTTCCCGCAGCTCATCGCCTGGGAGCCGGAGCACGAGGAGGAGGCGACGGTGGTGACGGTGCGGCCCAACTTCCAGGACAGCGTCCACGTGGGCTACGTGGCGGGGCTGCGGAAATTCGCCGAGTACTTCACCTCGGTGCTGTGCTTCACCACGCCGGGGGACGGCCCGCGCAGCCCCCCCCAGCTGGTGCGCACCCACGAGGACGGTACGGGGAGGCTCTGCGTTCCCACGGGACGGACCCTGCCCATGTGCGGCTCCCGGGGTGGGCGGGAGCAGCCCCCAAACGGGGGACTTGGCCCCACCGGTGCTGCCGGTGGGAATGCGGAACAGGGGTGCCACCAAGCCCTGGGAAGCCCCATCCAAGGGGAGGCCCATCCACGCTCTCTCCTTGCGGGGGGTCCCAGGGGTGCCGAGGGCTCGTGCCCTCAGGTGCGTGGCTGCGTGCTGAGCCTGGGCGTCTTTGGGCAGTGCCTGGCCCGGTGGGACATCTCGGCTTCAGTGACATCCTGGACACATCCCTGAAGGTCAGCTGGCAGGAACCGCTGGAGAAGAACGGCATCCTGATGGGTAAGGGAGCAGCGGCGGGTACCCAGCTCCTGCATCGGCCCCCTCCCCCCCTGCAGCATCTCCCCCCGGTCCCCTGCCCGCTCTACAGCATCTCCCCCCGGCCCCACTCAGCTCCTTGGGGCAGGCAAAGAGGGGGGCTGATGGCACGGGGCATGTTTCAGGCTACCGGATCTCCTGGGAGGAGTACAACCGCACCAACACGCGGGTGACCCATTACCTGCCCAACGTCACCCTGGAGTACCGCGTCACCGGCCTCACCGCCCTCACCACCTACACCATCGAGGTGGCTGCCATGACCTCCAAGGGCCAGGGCCAGGTCTCCTCCTCCACCATCTCCTCGGGGGTGCCGCCAGGTGAGCACGGCAGCGCCGGGATGCCGGTGGGCTGCGGCCGGCGCTGGCGGAGAGCGGCCTGTGCCACCCG